>CM046377.1:27462849-27587849 GCA_025413485.1 Ficus microcarpa | reverse complement strand
TTTTATATGTGACATGTTATAACCTTATAACATGTTATATTTGAACTTTTGTTATAAATAATATGTATAAACAAAAATAAAACACATTACTAAATTGGTGTTACAGAATAGTCTTGAGGTTATATTTGTTAGACCATACGGTTGCTGGACTTAAGATTTTACCTGCATATATATATATATATATATATATATATAGACAGAGAGAGAGACACCAAACTCTTCTGTCGTGATTGTTTTGTCAGGCAGAATGGCCAAAAGGCATGTGACAGGACAGTGAGGTCAAAAAAGAATAACATTTCATTTATTATTAAAAAAATTGTCACAATATCATGGATTCGGATTTCTTGGATATATTTGCAAAGAAATATGGAAGCAACACCACATGCGTGAGCCCACAAGGGTTGACCCACTAAAGATACAAGTTGTATTTGTATTTCGTCACCTGCGACGTAGCCGATGCGTTTGACTGTCTAATGGGGACACTGCAAAAAAAAAAAATGAAAAATCCATACATCAAATTAGGTGACAGTTGACTTTAAGGGGATCTTAAAAACCCTTAAAACTCTCATTCATAAGATCCGAGGATAAAAAAAGAGTCTTTTGGGATGAAAATTACTTTAAAGAACGATTACAGTGTGACCACTTTGTTTTGATCCCACCCTGTTGTCGTTGAAGATGTGGTGGTAATAAAAGAGAACGATTGAGATTATAAAAAGTTGCGTGATTTATTTGGAAGTGGCCGATGGGTTTATTTGTCAATTGACATCTCTTACGTTGATACTTTCACATATTATGGATAAGTAAGAATAATTTCTATCCAAATAGCACCTGAATCACATTGACAGATGTTATAAGGACAAAGAGGCAGCCTGAGTAGAGTACACTGTAGTTCAAGCGAGTACTTTTATAGTTTTTTTAATGCAAAAAATGAAACCTTTTTTCACATAAACTGTTTGTGTTCAACGGCTTTTTGTGAAGCAATTTATGCTTTTGACCCACTACTACAAAATATAGATTCCACTATGATTTTTAACCTGTCGTGGTAACACTTCCACGACAGTTTTCTAACCGTCATGAAATCTACCAGATTTCACGACAGTTTTTTAACCGTCGTGTAATGGGTAAAAATAAAGCCTAATTGTTCATATTTAAGAACATACCATGATGGTTTCCATTACCGTCGTGGTAGGAAACCACGAAAAAAAAATTTGCGAATTCAACACTTTTTTCTAGAAATTTGGTAAACCATTGCCTCACCCAATCTATTGTACAACAATCCAAAATTAAGTCTCACTCAAATAGCCATTTTGTCGAACATGTAGTGTGTAAAAATTTGACATGCAAAATCAACACTTATTTTCGTAGAAAAAATACCCAAAATCACAACAATCAACAATCACCGAAAATTAAGTTTACAATTAATCAAATTCACTTCCATAAACCGTGCGGTAAAACAGAGACCTCGACTTACTAAGTACTCAAGTGTGGATACGGGCGGGTTGATCGATACCGACTTAGGCGACATGACGTAGGCGCAGCGATAAAGAGAGGGAGACGAGGTAGCGAGGGTGAGGACGAGAGAGAATAGAGATGGGAGCTAAGAGAGACAATGGAGGGAGGATGCATGGCAAGCAATGAGAGAGAATGGAGGGAGGATATGCACGGACAAGCAAAGAAAGATAATGGAGGGAGAGTTCCGAAAATGAGAGAGAAAAAGTGGAGGGAATGAGGTTCTTATTTTGTTTTTATATATAGGGAGTAAAATTTACATCTAAATTTAAGCACGCACAGTTTTTCGGGAAATTTTGAAAAAACCGTCGTGATATTTAATTTTTTTATTTTAAAAAAAATAACGAAAAAAATTTTAGTTGAGATACCACGACAGTTATCTCAAGCTATCACGACAGTTTTGCTATAACCGTCGTGGAAGCTTGAAAATTCTACGACAGTTTTCTATAACCGTCGTGAAAGTGTCAACTTTTCACGATGATTTTCGGAAATTCTGTTCCGTTCCGTGTATTTTATTACATTTTCCACGACGATTTTTTTAAAAATGGTCGCGAAAATTCCCGTCGTGAAATCTATATTTTGTAACAGTGACTATGTGATATTTTTGTTGTTTGTATGCTTATTATATACCTACATACATATACACACACACACAAACACAACGTGAGAAAGTCAAAGGCAAACGAGGGACGATTGCGACAAAATTCATTTACATTTTGTCCTCTTTGTTTGACCAAAGAAGAAGAAGAAGAATATCAGAGGGCCGGTTGGTGAAAAAGGAGGATTTCACAAACAGTTGCTTTACAGCGCCAATGCGTGTTGCACTCTAAAAAAAATATATCTATATAAATTTAAATATTATTATATTAATATAATATTAAAAATAAATACTAAACTAACAAAATATCAAATAAAATTAATTAAAATTTATCACACGTTAGTCAATAATAAGAAATTTGTGTTATATTAATTAATAGATGAAAAAAAATTATTGTTTAAGTAATTTTCTCCTGCTCCCACTCTTCCTCACCCTCTCTCTAAACTTTCTTATATGGGCTTTGATTAATTTTGTTTAGGAGAAAAGGCAAATAGTAGCTTTTATAAAATAATTGAAGTAAATAGGCTTTTGAAATCTAAAAATGTCTGAGATATCAATTTTAATTTTAATTTTTTAGTATTAACCTATATGAAATATGTATTGTCGTTCTATTTTTGGTAAATATTTAAAATATTATCACATTAATTTATTGTATTTACCCATGAAAATATGAAGCGTGTGTTGATATACAAGAAGTTGAAATTAGAGTTGATGTCTCTTAACAATATTTTATAGAATAAATAACAGTAAACAAAAAATTTATCACATAATTTATTTATTTAACAAATTTACTATGTACCTGATAATTTTTTAATTTAAAAAAATAAATCATTTTTTCGTTTATTTGATATGTTAATTATTTATCTTGCATAATTTAAAAACTTGTTATTAGGTTTAATTATTTTTAGTAAAAATGATATTTACTACAAATTTTTTTTAAAAAAAAAATGGGGGAAAGCACTTACATGATATAAATTTAAAAATTATTGCACTAATATGATATCAAAATTTGATACTAGATCAATATGACTTAAATCAACATTAATAAAACTAAAATTTGTATCATATTGATCTAGAAAGTAGAATTTATGTCATTTTAGTTAATGAATGAAAAAAAAAAAAAAAAGATGGTTATCAGTAATTTTCTCAAAAAAAAAAAAAAAAAAAAAAAGCTACCTCAATCCAGCATTCTAGAGTGGCCTAATGTAGCCCAACTTAAGATGGAGGAATATGGCCCAAGCCTATTTGCAAGCCCAAACCAAGAGCCCATAAATGTCTCCCAAGCCCATTCAGAAAAGCTCATAAGATGATGGAACAATGCCGTTTTTCCAACACAGAACAAGACTTCTTCTGTCTCTCTCTCTCTCTCTCTCTCTCTCGACATCCGATCCAAGTCACTCACTGAGTCTGACAAAGCAACGGAAACTCCCACCCTTTTGCTCACCAGTTTTTTTGTGGCAAAATTCTCTTCGAGCCAAGAACTTAACAAAACCCTAAATTCCTCTCTTCCCATATCGCCATGGACACTCTCCAAGCCGCTTACAGGGACGACGACGACGAAGAAGACGAACCAGCCACCCTCACTCCCGCCATTCGACGACGACGACGACGCCGCCGCCGCCACCGTTAACGATTCCGAGCCTCCCGCTCCCGAAACAGACGGCACTCCCCCCGAAGAGGCCACGCCGTCGGACCACCAGAACGGCGTCGTCAAAACGGATCCAGAGGCCTCCGACGACCTGTCGGAGTCCGTCAAGTCCCAAGACAACGAGGACGACGACGACGAAGATCCACCCCCGAAGAAGCAGAAGCAGCTCTCCTCTCTGACGGAGCAACCCTTGGACCAGGACCACACTCCGTTGCCGCGGCCAATTAGCGGCGATATAGACGTCGCCGCCACCGCCGTGACGCCGGCGACGGCGACGGCCGCGGCGAGCTCGAAGAAGTCGAAGAAGAAGAATAACAACGTGTGGGTGACGAAATCGACGCGGAAGGGGAAGAAGAAGACCAAGGCGAATAACCACAATGCCGCCGCGGAGGACACGGTGATGATCGCTCCGGTGACGAGGTTCCCGGACAAGACCGACGACACGCCGGAGTTGAGAATCTGCTTGTCGAAGGTCTTCAAGGCGGAGAAGGTGGAATTGAGCGACGACCGATTGAGCGCTGGGAGTACCAAGGGGTACAGAATGGTGAGAGCGACCAGAGGAGTTGTGGAAGGGGCTTGGTACTTCGAAATTAGGGTTGAAAGTTTGGGGGAGACGGGGCATACGAGGCTTGGATGGTCGACGGAGAAAGGCGATTTGCAGGCTCCGGTTGGCTACGACGGCAACAGTTTTGGGTACAGGGACATTGATGGAAGCAAGGTTCACAAGGCTTTGAGAGAGAAGTATGGGGAAGAAGGATACAAGGAAGGTGATGTTATCGGTTTCTACATCAATTTGCCCAACGGAGCCGCCTATGCGCCGAAAGCGCCGGAGTTTCATCTGTTCAAGGGACAGCGTTATTGCACTACAGAGGCAAAGGAGGATCCTCCCAAAGTAGTTCCCGGTGAGTTGTTGCTTGGCTTCTACAATGTGGGTGTTCTCGAGTATTTAGTTTGAATCTTATTTGTGTCCTTCATGTGAAGTTATCTATGGTGTTTATAGCATCTGTGTAGGAACTTCAATGGTGTTTATAGCTTACATGTATTTTAGGTGGTTACCGTATGTTCCAAGAATTTTTCGGGGGTCTTTGTGAGAAAGATATATAGAAAATCGGATTACCCGATAAAGATATTTACTTGTTGAGTCGTGTTGATCTAGAGGAACATGTTGGACTCACAAAAATCGAAACAGTGGTTTGATTATGAGACCAGCTTATGTTGATCCGTGGCTGCTTTGCACTTTCGATGTTATAGTTATTTTGGTTTTTGGTTTCCCTTCATGTATGCTTAGAATGCTCTGTTAATCTGCATTTGTCTTGCTTTACCCCAAAAACCAGTTTTTATCTTGTTGGTAGAGTAAATGTTAGTGTAATATTTTGTATGCAGGAAGTGCGATATCGTTTTTCAAGAATGGGATATGCCAGGGGGTTGCCTTTAAGGATTTACCTGGTGGTCGCTATTATCCGGCAGCTTCAATGTATACTCTTCCAAATCAACCAAATTGTACGGTCAAATTCAATTTTGGCCCTGACTTTGAATTTTTTCCGGTGGACTTTGATGGACGTCAAGTGCCTAGGCCCATGACTGAAGTTCCATATCATGGCTTTGAAACCCGAACGGAAAATGGAACATCAAATGAGAAGAAACCTTAGTCAACACCATTCAACATTCTTAATTCCTCGGGAGATGCATCTGAGTTTTCATTTGTTTTTTCATTTATTTGCAGGGTCAAGTTTAACTTATAAATGAATTGACGAACAATTGTAATCTTGACTCTGTTTAGAGTAGAGAAATCTTTCCAAGAGCCTTATAATTTCTTGGTAATTACTAATGGATACTCTATTTCTTTGTGCACGTTATGTCTCTCTTTTCTTTTTAGTGTTACATTAGTTTCACTTTGGTTCTGATCGAACTCGAGTTGCTGTCATATTTGTCTACACTCAAACTCTGGTATTCATATCATATATACCTTTTCCTTTTCCTTTTCCTTTTTTTTTTCTTTCAGAGCTCTGCATGCATTAAGGCTAGCTGTCTCACGTATGGTATCTCGTCTATCATTTACCTTTCTTCTTTGTTTTCTGTTCAAGGATTCTAGTAGTTTCGATGATTCAATGTGCTTTTGATATAAGGATCTCTCTCTCTCTCTCTTTCCAAGTAAATATTCAACATTCTTGCTCAGCTTCCAGTCCCCCAGATTCTCGACAGGCATATGTTGTAGTGATTGTCAAAACAGGCATGTAACAGTCTCCAGTCTGTAGGGCAATAAGGGCTCATGGTCTATCTTGTTGCTTATTGAAGGGAAAGTGGACCGTCTTCCGAAGAGTAATGAACTACTTCCTTTAACATTCCATGCATTTTGTATCTGTATTAATCTGTTTTGTTATCAGTTATCATGGAGAGTTGTGTCTTTGTTGGCGACCAGTCATCTAAGATGTTTTATTTAATTGACAGGAGGTTCACATCGAATTGAACGATCAACTTGCCATGGAGATTGGTAAAAGTGCAAGTGATTTTGATTTTGCAGCAGAAGAGAGCCATTAAAGTCTTTGAGAGCAATGCTCTGATAATCCCGCGCTGCTGTTCATGTTGATTATATGACTCCTAAAATCAGGTTGATACGTCCTTGTTTATCGGAATCAGCAGGCTCCTTTGGAATGGAAGGAAATCTGTGTGTGCATGCGTTTTATTTTATGATAGGACCTTAAATTCGTAAAGCAATATTTGTAAAAGTTTAGAAGATATGCGAGTACAAGGGCGATTTTCTTGATTCCTCGTTTGTATGTCGGAATGGAATTGGAACATTTTGAGAGTGAAGTGTTGCCTGCCTTGTCATTTTATTTTATTGAATTTTCCCATAGTCAACCTGAAACAAAACAGAGACTACTACCTTGAGCAATTTCTTTGTTCATGTACTGTGGAGCAAACTGCGTGTATGCGGTTGTGATTTTTAAGGTAACTCGGTATAAACTAGGTTGTAGAATGCTGCAGGAGAGGCAATTCCTAGGATGAAGACATGACATCTCGGCAGACTAAGCCACGGCCATAGTGAGCTGTGGTTAAGAGCGTAAACGACTTTTACAAAGCGAAAACCTTTGTGGTTTTGTTTGTTTGGTAAGGAAACGGAAGCTGCCAAAGAAAACCATTTTTCTAGTCTCTACATGGTATGTATTATGTCAATTGTCACACATCAACGGGATTGAGTACTTTTTGGGATACCGTGTATCTATTGGCTTCCCTCGTTTTGCTTTTCCTATTCACTTTTCAAAATCATTAACAAAAATTAATTTTAGAGTTTAAAAAATTACTTGTTTCACCCATGGTTTTCCCAAAAAGTTTTTGGGTTTGTTTGATTGGTTAGTTTGAGTTGAAATATTTTAGTTGTAATAGTAAAATTTTTTGAATTTTCAGAAAAGACGAAAAACTTTTTGGAAAAAAGACAAAAATTTTTTGGGAAAAAAACAAAAAAAAAGTACAGTTTAAGTTGAAATGAAATGATGAGACAAACAGGGGCTTTATAACTAAATTATTTGTTTTTCTTATTTTTTCACATATTAAATGTAAACCTCTGCATAATTTTTTTAACATGTTTTGTTTTATTTTTTATTTTTAAATTTTTTTCTCACGAGATTTCTACGAATTAATTATTTTTGGGTATATTTTTTCTTAAGACAATAAAAACTTAAAGATAATATACTGATGAAGTTGAGTGGAAAGCATGATTAAAAATGTTATGAATTTGGTTAATACTTTTATTAGATGATTAGAAAATGTTCACAATTCAAAGTTTTGCTTGAATTCCTAATAATTTTTCTCAATTATTTATAAAATGAATAACCAATCAAATCCATATATTTGATTATATATCTACAACATACATATATGTTTTCCATTTGCTTGTTATTTAAAAAAAAAATTAGTTATAACATGAAACTACAAAAATTATTGAAAAATAGGAATAATAACAAATAAAATAAAAAAATCTTCTCTTAAAAAATTCTGGTGGAAATGAATTAAAAAATAATAACAAAATAAAACATTTTAAAGAAAAAAAAAGTATTGGGAATTAGACCATAACAGGAGCAGAAAGAAAAAAGTAAATAATTTATTTATAAAGGGGAAGAAGTAAGGGGTCGAACAAGTAATTGTTTAATTCTAAAATTAATATAATAAGTGATTTTGAAAAATGAGTAAAAAAAACAAAATAAGAAATGTCAATAGAACCATAATTCTTTCTGATTAGAACAATTATATTTTGACGTTTTTATTAAATAAAATGGCCATACCATGGTTTGGATATCGTACACTTTCCAATTTTTGAACGGTTTTAATTGGCACATAAAAAAACATTAAACTCTTATTTTTTGAATAAAACATTAAAACTCTTTTATTTTAAATCATATTGTTAGGGTGCGTTTGGTTCGACGTTTCGTTTCAACTCAAACTGTACTTTTTTTTGTCTTTTTCCCAAAAAGTTTTTGTCTTTTTCCTAAAAAGTTTTTTGTCTTTTCTGAAAATTCAAAAAAATTTACTATTACAACTAAAATATTTCAACTCAAACTAACAAACCAAACAAACCCTTAATGTAACGAACTATTAAACTATTAAACTGCCTCTGCAAGCCACGTCCTCATTTGAAAACCTCTTTTATTATTATTATTAATATTATTTTTTATTTTTAACTTCTTACCACCTTCCGTGGAAATCGTTGATAGTACACAGTATATAGCTAACCTAACAGAACCAATAACTTTGTGTATTGAATTACCACTCAAGAGAGATCGCGGTTATCGTATAAAAACACCAAATAACTTTCAAAATGGAAGTTATTCTATGGACGCTGTATTCATGCATGCTCGAAATGCAAATCATAATATTCATTCTTACGTGAATGGAAATGAAAACCAAGAAATACTTTTTCTCGAAATACAGACAAATGGAAGTTTAACTACTAAAGAAGCACTTCATTCTCATTGGCGCTGTAACATAGAGGACTGATCCAAGGGGAGCAACTGTGAAAAGAGAAAACGTGAAGTCACAGGTGGTGCGCGGCTAACAATGTAGCGGAGAATTGAGACCCTCTTGAACAGACAACGGATGGAGGGGCTGTTGCCTCTTGGAAGGGAAAGATGCCGCTTTCCTGAACGAAGGACGCTTCTTGAGATGTTTGAGGGTTCTCTTTGTGTAAAATGTCCGAACATAAGGCGAAGCTCGCTCCTTGAACTTGAGGACGGCGAAGAAGATGAGTCTAAAGGACACAAGAAGGCACACTACAGCTGCCAAGTCCCACCACTTGGAATGATCCAGCCTAACGCCGAGCATGGATGTGAGGATGTACTCGCCTTTCAGCTTCGTGCCGTCAGCTGAGAAGGAGTCGAATTCGAGGCCTATCAAGTCGTTCTTGTATGCTCCCTATGAACGTTGCCATAGATGTAACAGCAGAGTGAGTATTTTTGCATTGTTTGATGACTTTTACAGGTGATTTGAGGAGTGAATTGTGTACTTTTCTCAGGCGTTACCTGTAATCCCCACGCACCATAGTTGATGTACGAAACGGGATATCGCCAAAGTGGCTTGGGAAGATCTGGAAGAGAGCGGAAGAATCCAGCGGTCATCATCATTATAGCCTGCGCAAACGGTTGAGGACAAAGACTATTACTTTGCTGAAGATGATGAACAATGGTGAAAGTTGTGAGCAATACTATTGCACATTAGTGATACCGAACATCACAACTGATGCGAAGTGTTTTTTTTTTTTGTTTTTTTTTTTTTGAAGTTTTCCTTACCAGATAGCCAGCTCCAATTGTGACTCCCATCAAGAAGTTGGGAACCAGAGACGCTACAATCATCATGACACTCTCCACGGTTGCAATGCAGCTGAGAAGATCTAGGCTGAAGTAGAGGTAAGGAGGAAATTCAGGCCTAAATTTCACCATGTAGTACACTATAGTTGTGGTGGCAAGCGACATCAGAGCCAGGAAAGGGAAAGATGACAGGAAGTTTGATGCAATATAAACGCCAATCCCATAATGTCCGTTCAGTCTTTCCTTGTAAAAAACCTGTTTCACAAAAATGAAATGTTTATAGAATGATTTCTTCAATCTGTTTAGTCCAAATCCACCAGAAAAGAAACAGTTTTTTAACCTTCATTTCTTCAAGGAAGGATGGGAAGCCTCCGATGGACATGAACGTCATGAAACCAGCTATAAATCCGCCGCAGGCTCCACGTGCCAAGATCGCGTTGAAATTCGTGCCGACGTTGAAGAATATGGAGCCGACGCAGAGAGATAAGGCTATGTAGATTCCAATTCTTACCCAGTAGTATCCCAAATCTCTGCACATGTTCTTGAAAGACCTACGTGTCAGCACAGAGAGCTGCTTCCACCATTTCGCTTGGCTACCACTTCTTCTTTCTGTTGTAAGCCCTTCCTGCAAATTCATCAAGTACTTGTTAATGATTTTTGCACGTCACAAAGGTCCAGGATATAGAAAAATAGTATTTGCTACTTTTTATGCTGAATCTGTTTTTGAAAATTGGCTTTGGGGACTAACAGAATGTTTTTTAAAACATTTGTGGCAATAAACTCCCGATTTTTAGAGTTCAGAGAGCAAAATGAAACAAAATGTATGTTGTGAACACTCTATAAGATAGTTCATATGCCTACAATGGATGAGATTTCTCGAATCCTAGCTTTAGCCCTTGTCGCATACTCAGAGCCCCGGTACTTCTCAAGAAGCATTGCTTTAATCTTTGCTATTGGTATGTTCATTAGAGGATCTGAGGATACTTCAGAGTCCTGAAATTTCAAAAATATCAGGAAAAATAAAGGATAATACGATCCTTGAATCCAAATTGAACCAGAAAAGGAAAATCGAACTTTGAAGCAAACACATACGTCTATTCTGTGGCAACTCTTCAAAGTGCATGTCACCTTGTCGAACCCCGAGTTAATACAGCGAAGAAAGTGATCAGAAGGATTTCTCCTACTTGGACAGGGAAATCCCGCTTTGGCAAAGAACTGCAACATTGTAAAAATTTTAACATTCAAATTTTCTGTAACTTTAAATGATTAAATATTACAACTAAAAACTCTTGACAATTCATTTTAGGCCATTTCTCTGCTTTTCCCTTTTTTTTTTTTTTTACCTCAACAGCCATCTTTGCCGGTCCAAAGTAAGAGGTTTGGCCACCAGAGAGCAAAAACAGGTCATCAAAGAGCGCAAAGACTTCGCTACTCGGCTGATGAATGGAAGAGATAACAGTTCTGCCATCACGAGCGATGTTCCGGAGAGTCTGAATGACGAAGAAAGCTGAGGCACTGTCAAGGCCACTCGTCGGTTCGTCAAGGAACAAGAGACGAGGCCTTGTGAGGATTTCAAGCGCAATGCTTAGTCTTTTCTTCTCTCCGCCGCTTAGTCCTCTCAAGTGCCAGTTTCCAACAAGCACATCTGCACAATCTTGGAGTCCCATTTCCATAATGGTTGCCTCTACAACCCCATCTATCTCCTCTTTCGAAAGAGTCGTCGGAAGCCTCAACAAAGCCGAGTAAGTTATGGTTTCTCTTACTGATAGAGTTCCCAAAAGCAAATCCTCTTGTGTTACATAAGCCTGATAAATTTCATAACAATAGAAAACCAACCAAGTCGTTTGTTTCTTTTCCACAATGGTAAAAATGTGAAAAACGATGTTTGAAATATGAAGGAAAAAAAATAAAAAAGAAGTACTCACAACAAGACCATAGTCTAGTCTCCTCCTCGTCCCATTGAGAAGAACATTTCCAGTCATGACAACATTTCCTGAAAGTCTACCTGCAACGATACCCCACGAAAATGTGAAAACATCTGTGTATTAAACAAGAACAGTAGCTATATACATATTTGAATATATATATGTATTTATATTTAACATGGTGGGTGAACACAGAGGAGTTTTAAGAACCTGCTAAAGAATCGAGAAGAGTTGATTTGCCGGAGCCGGAAGGACCCATAATGGCCATGATCCTACCGGGCTCAGCAAAACCAGTCAGGCCATCAAGCAGCCTTCTTGAGTGTCCATTTCCAGAGTTTGGAAGCACGGCAGTCAGATCTTCCCACACCAGATACATGGCATGGTCTCTTCCAGTTGGTAAATCCATGTCAGACTCCGTCGTTTCTCCGGTCGCAGCGCCACCGTACTCTATTTCCATAGCATTCATGGAAACAAGAGACTTCTTTCTTATTTTTAGGTGGTTGTTTGGCTAGCTAGTGGCTAGCAAGGAAGCACATAAATAGAGATATAGTGGTCTCTGCACGTATATGGTTCTTACATGACAAATTTGGGCACCAACGCTATACACAACAAATTAGGGGCCAAATTTATGGCACAAGAAACAGCAAAACCCAGATAACATGTTATCATGCAACAGATATATATTGCTGATGTCATGATTTCATTTTAACAAGTTGATGAGCAATGAGTGGAGGGTAGGTTTCAACTACTGGTAGTTAAGAAGACGAGCAATGAACTCGGGATAATCCCAATCACTTATGAAAGAGTAGTGTTAGAGAACTTTAATATCAATTTTTGAGTATCAACTCATGTGTTATATTTTTTATTGATAGATATAATTAATTCACATAATAAAATTTTAAACACTTATTAATAAAAAAACATAACTCATATATTACATAAATTGATATTAAAAAATTAATATTAAAATTAATGTCATTAATATTTTTCTTTATAAAATGATAGATCCGACTGATTAGCCTACAAGTGTGAGTTTTGGTATAAAGAGGACAATAAATATTCTCACCAAACCCATCATGTCATTTACACAGTGTGCTGATACATGCAGAAACTATATCCAAAGAGTGTTGGACAGTTATTGCCAACAGCTATTGCGCTATGGTTTCTTTGCAACTATATCCATCTTTTTTCACTTTTCTGTTCTCTGGCTTTCAAGAATCTTTAGGCGAGTACGAAATTTGCACTCACAGAAAGTAGCTAGCTTCATTGATCTGTTTAGATCCGATTTTTCTGTACGAACTACTAGTTTGGCACCTTTTTTGTCCACATTGATGCGACCACTAAATATTTATTAGCAGAGAAACGCTAGAAAGAACATTCATGACAGTTTATTTTTCACTATCTTAATCATTCATCTTTAGCACTCCTTTGCTCTTTCTGTTGTAAAATGGAACAACGGCACCGCCCCCATCCACTCCACCCTATTCAACTATTGCATAACATGGATTTTTTTTTGTTACTCAAGTTCGATTCTTGTCCGTTGTCGGTCTTACTTATAGGAATAGCGAGAGTGCATCGTTGATATCCGGTCTATCCACTAGGATTGAACTCTAGACCCTAACTTACAACATGTGAATTTTGATAGGTATAAAGACACCATGAATCTCTATTTTTTTTTAACCAAAAAAAAAAAATCACCCAAGATAATGAACAACGTTAAGAACACCAAACATCAAACACTAACACAAGACGGAAATAAATCCACCATCTGTTTCACGTCAAGCAATACATGATGGAGGTACTCTCGATGCAGCGTTTTCGAGCTGTTCTAGTCCCGATTTAGCGTTTGCCAGCTAGTCTATGGCCCCCGGAAAAGGTAAAAATTTGGCTGTTTGATATTGATAGAGAAGACGAAGTTAGTTGAGTAGTGGTAAAAACGGTTTTTTGCAGTAAATAGGCTCACCTAACCCATCAACAGATTTGATCTGAACCATGACATGGCATTCAAGACTACAGGAATCGAGAACATGAAAATTGAAAGTTCATCGAAATATCACTTCTTTTCAATATCACCCTCACATTTTTGGTAGCAAGAACAATTATCCGCATTACTTAAAAATAGTACAATTATATGTTGAATGATGAGATATAAAGATTTACGAGTTTCAAGAAAGTAAAATAAACTCTTTAGCCAAAAATTAAAAAAAAATACAAAAAACTAAAATCAAGTTTTTTTTTTTTTTTTTTTTTTGGTGTGCTAATAAGTCATCTTAAACATCAACTAAAAAAAAAAAAAAAAGACTAAAAGCATGCATAGTTAAGAACAAAAATGACTAAATGGGAATGTATATATAATCAATTTGATAGATAATTACTAGAGAACAAAAAGGTTTTGTAATTTGCTTGGTTATGAAAAAAACAAATTTCTTTTCTCAAATTGGCCCCTTCTAAGTTCCCAAGTTTCATCCAAGTCATAATACAACCTTTTTTTTTTTTTTTTTTTGGGTTACTTCATACGAACAAAGTTCATGTTCAAAATTCTTACATACGATAAAATCATTTTGGTTTCTAAAAAAATCTATTTTGCAACAAAATTGCATTCAACTCTATAACCACGTTAAAAAGATTATCTATTTTTGATATTGGACCACTCATCACTTTTACATACCACTTACAAAGGGTTCGTTTGGTGAATAAGTTTGAGTTGGAAATTTTAAATTTCAATAATAATTTTTATTGATTTTTTAGAAAAGACAAAAATTTTTTTTAGAAAAAGATAAAAATTGAGATGAAAATTTTGAATTTGAACTCACGAACCAAACGGGGCCAAAATATCTTTTAGTAAACAAGAATTTAGCTGTATTATCTTTCCTTTAAACACCATATGCTGTCCCTTATTTAATATTCCTGAAGGCCATCCAAAAAGAAGAATCTATCAATATCAATGACAAAAAAGGAAATGCCAACTCATTCAATGCCTGCATTGACATTAATAATGGTCAAATTGTGCAGAGATCACATCTAGCTATCCTAAAAGACTATTCTTCAACATCGAGAATTTCCATTGATGCATGGTGTTTCCACGGTTATACATCTAAAGGTAGTCAAGATTGATCCTGCTTTGTGCTACAGTCGGGTACTGTATTTAACACTTAGGATATCATACAAAACGTAATGACAGACTCCGAATAGAACAAGATGTAGGATAGGACGAAGTTTAATTAGTTCTCTTTTTTCTTTCTCAATGTCTTAGCTGTGGATGCATTCAAGATCGTTGCCGGGGGGGGGGGGGGGGGGGGGAGGAAGAGATCGAGATCGTTGGCGAGGGGAAAAGGAGACTGTTACAGTTCGCCGGAGATGTGGACTTCGTTGCAGGTCGTCGGGGGGTGTCGTGGTATGGTGGGATCTGGCCGTGTGGGAGGGGGGTTCGCCGGGGGGAGGCAACATATGGGGGATCGACGAAGATGGCGACTTCGCTGGCGGAGGGGTAGGGGCGGCGTCTTTTGGGGGGGGGGGGGCTCGCCATAGATGGCGACTTCGTCTGGGGGTTCGCTAGGGGGGTGGCCACGTCAGGGGGGATCGCCGGAGATGGCGACTACAAGGGAGTGCTCTTCTACGGTCACGTGCATGTGGTCTTTGGTGCAGCTCCACAACCATTGCCGCATGTTTTGATCTGTATGACCCTAAAATTAGACTCTATGATAGTGCCCTTAAAGGGGCTCTCCCACATACACTCCGTATTATGTATTCCTATTATTATTTTCCGTTCTTTTTTTTGAAGGTAAACCCTATAATTCTATTCCAAAATGGCAGAATATTTAGTCATTCATGAGTCATAACGTTTGCAGTTTCAGATTATTTACGTGTGGTAATTCAGTGATTCTGTTCAATTGAAACATCTAAATCTTTTATTTAAAAAAAAAAAATTCAATCATATTTGGGCTCTATGCTTCTCCATGGCCCCATGGATCTGTGTTAAATCAGGGATTTCTTAGGTCTCTACATATATTTCTTGATTTCTTAATGGAAAGTTGCAAGATATAATAATTACAATGTCAGGAAGGGATTTGTTAACAACCAAAAAAAGGAAAAAGAAACTTCCCCAAAACAGGAACAAGAAATTCGCTGAAAAAAAAAAAAAAGGAAACAAGAAATTCTCGTGATATTTTCATTTAAAAAAAAAAAAACTATATTTAGCTATAAATAGGCCGGATGTAATACCTCTTCTAGAGAGATTTTTGGTTTATCAGGGCACTTTTGCTCATTTATGTTTTGTTTGACATTTAAATTTAACTCCAAAAATTAGAAAAAAAATTACAAAACACTAAAATCAAGTTTTTTTTTTTCTTTTGCTAATAAGTCATCTTAAACATCAACTAAAAAAAAAAAAAAAAAAACTAAACCTTAACCTTTTAATTATAAGTGTCTTGATAAAACACAGTTTCAAGACACATAAATATTTTCTTTTTTAGTGTCTATATAAATATATATATTTTTCATTGTCCCCATTTACCATCTCAATTTTAAAAAAATAAAAAATAAAAATGTTCAAGAAAGAGACTATTGACGTTAGTATTACTTTATTTAAACATTATCAAAGGAACTTCTTAATATTTGTAGGTCCTAGAAATAGGTTCTATCTTTCGACAAAAAAAAAAAGCGTTTTCTCATCTTTGTCGAATATGCTAAAAATAAAAGAAAGATAAAGACGTGTTCCCATACATTCTACGACCTCCTCCTCCGAATTTAGACAAAAGTGAGATAATTAGGAAGGTAGTTTGAACAGTTAGTATTAGACAGTCTTTCTCTCTCTTCTGACCTTTTTGTCGATATTGACGCAATTGGTAGCTTTGTATAATTAGTACGACGTACCAATTTCATGCCAGAGATCCCAGAAAACCACTGTAGTGTTCTCTTTTCCTTGGCCAGTCGCCTTTATAAATGTTGGTTTGACCTACAAAACCTGCTGAACCAAGACCACCAAAATTAATGCCTTTACGCCACCAGGGATGGCAGAGTTATACGGTGAGTTTGGATATCAAACTCAAATTCATAGATTTAAATTTAATTTTTATCTTTTTTTGAAATTTTTTTTTATTTTTTCTGAAAAAAATCAACAAAAATTATAATTAAAATTTAAAAATTTTAACTCAAACTCATATACTAAACCGGCCTTATAGACTACAAGCTCGGCAGCTTCCATTTTCTATTAGACTTTTTTTTTCTTTTCTTTTTCTAGAAGGACACAAGTGAGTTCAATATCTTATACATTGATGTTACCTGGTTTCACACTCTTTTTTTTTTTTGGGGGGGGGTCCAACGTAGAAAAACCAAATAGAACAAAAATGGCCCGATACTAATATAACAATCTTTTTATATTCACTTATTTGTTTGTATCATTATTTTTTCTTTCGAGTAAATCTACCCTATCAATTTTAGCTAAATCCCACATTTAACCATGGGTTTTTTTTTTTAATCCAAAACGTATCGTTTTTACCCAACTCAATTTAGCTAAATCTCTCATTAACCCTTGGGTTTTTGAAAATCCTAAAAGTATCCCTATTTCTTTAAATCATTAGAAACCAACCCTTTTTTTTTCCTAAATTGTCAAACTGCCCTAAGCACACATACATCTACACATCAAATATAAAACATTAAATGAAGGATGAAGAAGCAGTCTGTCAATTCCATAACATTCCTTGACTTTTGATATTTAGTTATGATGTTGGAGTTCTATTTGTTGAAATATGAAGAAATTATGAAGCCACTTCAAAAGTATATTATTAACTTTACCATTATATTATATTATAAAAAAAAAACCAGATCTTCAAATGCAAAAATAAATCTGATGATCAAAAGGAGATTAAAATGTTTTTTTGTTTTTCAAAAAATAGAAATAAAAAGGAGAATAAAATGCGTGAGCGGAAGCAAGAAATTTAAAGGAGAATAAAGGATTAATCGGGCAACAAAACATGGAAACGACAAAAATAAGGATCAAACGACAAAGAAAAGGACAACGGCAAGAAATTCTTGACGACATGAAAGCTAGAAAACGATCGTGTAAACGACAACATTGAAAAGGAGCAAAGTAACGACAGCAAAAGACAACTGATTCCAAATACGACGATAAAGTTATAAATGGCAAGAAAATAAATGGCCGCCAACTAAACTGAAAAAAACAAAAAACAAAATAATTTTTTTTCTATTATAATTTAATATTAGATTACTGAAACACCTTTTAACAAATATGTCACATGTCTGTCACATGACCTCTGAAAATAACTATAATTGCCAACATTCTAAAAGTTTAGGGTCGTTTCAATCAAAATTAAAAAAAAAAAAAAACAGAGAACAAATCGTTATCTTATAAATAATTCAGGAATCACTTATGCTAATCACTCTCATATAAATATATATATATATATATATATATATCAAACACTCATAATTTCAATAAGCGGGCCTTCAATGGCCATGCCTTGCTAGTTCTTTAAGTAGTTCAAAAGGATAAGGATATCATTAAATCACATATATATTAAGCTATACAAAGTTTGGAAAAGAAATTACACCAAAGTTGGGAAATTTCCCTGTTGTGACAACAACACCACTTGCATTATTGCATATAAAACCTGAACAATTCTGATGTTATAGTTTGATCTTTTTTTAATTTAATTTAATTTAATTTTTTTATGAATGTGACATAGACTAACTACACGAATGTAGAGAAACTGGTTTATTTCTTTCATGGTAGCAGCATGGAACTGAAGTTCACAGTTGATAAATATATATGTATTTTTGGAATGCTTCTATTGAGGTAATGGAGAGCTAAGACCCTCTTGAGAAGAGAGTGAGTAGAGAGGGTTGTGACGTTTGGAAGGGAAAGAGGCCATTTTCCTGAAGGACGGCCTCTTGTCAAGATGTTGCAGTGCTCTCTTGGAATAGAGGGTCTGAAACAAGGGCGAAGCTCTCTCCTTGAACTTGAGAATGACGAAGAATAGAACGCGGTACGACACTAGTATCGCCGCAATTGCAGCCAAGTCCCACCACTTGGAATGATCTAATGAAATCCCATACATACTCTGGACGATGTACTCGCCGCTCAATTTCTTACCAGGAAATAGGGGCTCGAATTCGAGCCCAAGCAAGTCGTTCTTGATGCCGCCCTGTGATTACGTTAGCAAATGAGAATTGGAGAGCTACCAAACTCCATGACATGGACATAACTGAAAGAGTAAATGAACCATAATACTACACTCCTTAGGAAATAGTAAATGAAGATATTTGGATTGTCCTTTTTACCTGAATTCCCCATGAACCATAACTGAGGAATGAAATCGGATAGCGCCAAAACGGCTTGGGAAGATCAGGCAGCAATCGGAAGAACCCCGAGGTCATCATCAAAATGCCCTGCAGAAGCAACAAGTCATGAAGAGGATCAAAAAGATGCACAAACTAGAAATGATTGGGAATAGTGGAAATCTGAAAAATATTTATGTCAAGTCTAGAGCTTATTTTCTTCTCACCATAATGCCAGCTCCAACTATAATTCCCATGAGGAAATTGGGGACCAATGAGGCTACAACCATCATCAGGCTCTCTATGACAGAAATGGAGATGAATATGTTTAGACAGAAGAACACGTAGTGAGAAAACTCCGATCGGAACTTCACCATGTAATAAGTAATCGTCCCGGTAACAAGTGTAATCGCAACCAAGAACGGGAATGCAGAAATGAAGTTGGATAATATGAAGACCGAAACTCCGTAATAACCATTAAGCCTTTCTTTATAGAAGACCTGTTGCCAAGAAGAAAACCAAAGTATTAAGAGTCCGAACATTGTTTCAACACATTTCTATGTAAAATATGTGTATTTTATTGTATTTTTCACCTTCATTTCTTCAACAAAAGATGGGAAGCCTCCGATAGACATAAATGTCATGAATCCTGTTATGAATGCAGCACAAGATCCCCTTGCGAAGATGGCCGAGTAGCTATTGCCCACATCAAAATATATCGTACCAACACATATAGATACAACTATGTAGATAATTATCCTCAGCCAGTAGTAACCAACGTCTCTAGACATGTTCAAAGATGACCTTCGCACCAAAGTTGTAAGTTGCTTCCACCAACTTGCCTGACTTCCACATTTTGTATCAATTGTCCTTCCCTCCTGCAAATAGATATTATTATTTGGATGACATGCACTCATTTAAAAAAATATTATCCACCATCACTACTAGTTGATGCAATCACCACACATTTTATGTCACATCAAAATTGTCACACAAAAATAATATATACATCCATATGTATATATTAGCGCTCCACATTTTAGCCTTGTGACACCTTCGTCTAGTAAAGGACAAAGACCAGAAACCAAAGTTTGGATGGAATGCTTACAATGGAAGAGAGTTCTTGAATTCTTGCTCTGGCGCTCGTTGCATATTTGGAGTACCTGTATTTTTCAACAAGTGTTGCTCTGATTTGTCCTGTGGCTACGTTCATTAGAGGGTCTGATTGCTGGGCTTCCTGTTACAAGGCAGCCAGAATATTACGATACACGAATCTTTCATTAAAAAAAAAAAAGTTATGGGAGTAAAGTTTTCTGCTGAAAGTGGCTTTGTAATAGCATATGTCCACATTGTGGACCAATTATATGTGTGTGTGAAGTCAAAAAATTTGTGCAAAATTCAGTTAAAAGGTAATTCATACTCGCAATTTTAGCGATCCTTTCAGGGTGGCTGTGACTTTGTCAAAGTCCTTATTTACACAACGCAGGAAGTGATCGGAGGGGTTCCTTCTGCTAGGGCATGGAACACCAGATTCGGCAAAGAACTGCAAATAGAAATATACACAGAACCTTTAGTCACACTTGGACCAAAATGGGCTCTGAGAAGTACCGTATTTTGGTGAAACTAATAACAACCACACTACTATATGATAGTTCTGATAAGTTGTCACGTCCGAGGCTGATGGATAGCTTTTTTTTTTTTTTTTTTTTTCCTTTACCATTAGAACAAAAAGGGAAACACAGACGCGAAGATAATAACAATCTTGTACGATCGAACATTGCAATTAATCACCTCATATGGTGACACAATAGAAGATCACATGACAGAAAAAAGTATGACAATTTGTATCACACTCTGCTATGTGACAGTTCTGATATATTGTCACACCCGCAAGAGTGATAGACAGCAATTTTTTTTTTTTTTAAAAATAAAAATAAAAACTCACCTCCACAGCATTCTTTGCTTCTCCAAAATACACAGTTTCACCACTTGACAACAAGAAGAGGTCATCAAAGAGGGCAAAGACTTCGCTGCTAGGCTGGTGAATAGATGAGATGACAGTTCTTCCATCGCGGGCAATGTTTCGAAGTGTTTGGACAACAAAGAAAGCCGAAGCACTGTCAAGACCGCTTGTGGGTTCATCAAGGAAGAGTAGAGTGGGGCGTGTGAGAATCTCAAGGGCAATGCTTAATCTCTTCTTCTCACCACCACTGATCCCTCTCAAATGCCAGTTTCCGATTACACGATCAGCACAGTCGTAGAGCCCCATTTCTGCGATTGTTTCTTCGACAATACTGTCTATTTGTTCTTTCCTCATGCTTGTTGGAAGCCTCAAATGGGCTGAATATGTTATGGTTTCCCTCACACTTAGCGTTCCCAGCAGCACATCTTCTTGTGTCACATATGCCTAACATTTGTTAACCCAAAACAAATGTCAATTTGAAGTTCATTTCCACTTTTCTTTCAAGATTGAGGTAAATTTTGCTAGCTTCTCAAATTGAGTATTAGACAGGATATTTTGACCACGCTCCGAAATAATTCTTTTTTTTTTTCTTCCCCTTAATATATATATATATATATATATAAAGAATAGTGGCATAATAAGCACTTACAATAGCACCATAGTCAAGTCTTTTCTTGCTCCCATTGAAAAGAATATTGCCAGTCATAACCACATTCCTGGAGAGTCTACCTGTCTCCAAACAAAAATAATAATAATGATAATGTATAAATAAATAAATAAATCAACAACTTTTTAACACCCCAAGAATTTGCTAAAACCCACTATTCTAATGAACAGGATTTTTTTTTTTATTATTATTTTTGGTGCTTTCCAATTCCTCGTACAATATTAAGGCATAATTCTTCTTCACTCATAGTTTTTTTTTTTTTTTTTTTGGCACAGGAGTAAATTTACCTTCAATTAGTACACACAAAAATATATATATATATAATTAGGGCCATATATTGTTACTGTCCCAACACGTGGCGTGGGACCTTCAATTGATTGACATGCAATGAATATAAGGCCATTATATATCGTCCCCACTCATCAGCAGTACGTATGGAGTAAATTGTAATGCCTGGGCGTATACATGCTTCACGTTCATAACTACATATCATTGGGAGTTATATATTGCTGTTCATATGATTTTCTTTTCCATTTTTTTTTCCCAGAACTTTCGAGAATTTTAATTTAAACTCTACCACTTCATCTTATAATGGAATAAATTTACCATTCAACTATACATGCTATAATATTTTTTTACATTTTTATCTAATTACCCATGATCATTAATGATACAAAAGAAAGATTATATGATAATTAATTTGATATTAAACAGCTAAGCCAAGTCTGGATAATAAAATGACCATAAGGTAAAGGGACACACCACTTAAATTTCTTATACCGGCCGGCTCAAGTACGCACAGTACATATATGTATCTATATATGTGTGCAATATTAACAGAATATATATATATTTTTTTTTTGGGTCTGAGGATCAAATCTACTTAGCTGATAGCTCTGATCTTATTAAAACTGAAAAAACATTATATTCTCATTTTTTTTTTAATAACAAAATCTTATCTAATAAAATCTTTATCTACGGATATAGATTCATGCTATAGATAACGTGACAAAGACTTGTTAGGAAACTAGTGGTAATATATATTTAGATCTGGAAACTGCAAAAGATTACTTAAAATATCATTTTCTTTTCCCTTTTTTTTTTCTTTTGTGGAAAATCTTCTCCCTTGCTTTGAAAATTACATCGATCAATATCTTAAACCCAAACAAGGAAAAACCACACTTATCTTAAACCCAAACAAGGAAAAACCGCACTTACGCTTCGTTTGGTTCAACAGTTCGAACTCAAAATTTTCATCTCAATTTTTATCTTTTCTTTCAAAAAATTTTTTATCTTTTCTGAATTTTCTGAAAAATTTTTTTTTTTTTTCTGAAAATTCAATAAAAATTACTATTGAAACTTAAAATTTCTAACTCAAACTCATTCACTAAACTTAAGTTCCAAAACGGACCCTTAAGTTTCAAAACCAATGACCGCATATATAGTTTAGTGATAATTTTACATTTTCTTCATTATAAGATATAAAGTTTAAATCCTTTCCTCAAACTTGAAACCAAAAATAAATAAAAAATAAAAAAAGTTCCAGAAACTTTTTTACTCCTCTGAAAAAAAGAAGAAGAAGAAGAAGGATGTTTTCAAACCTGCCAAAGCATCAAGGAGGGTGGATTTTCCAGAACCGGAAGGGCCCATAATGGCCATAATCCTACCGGGCTCGGCGAAGCCCTTGAGCCCGTTGAGCAGCCTCTTGGTGGGCCCATCACTAAAGTTTGGAATAACAACGCTTAGATCTTCCCATACCAGGTACGCCCCTCTTGTTGTTCCACCGCCGCGACTCCCACTCCCCGACGCCTCTATCTCCATCCCCTCCTCTTTTTTTTTCTCTCTCCTCTTTCTCTCTCTAAAAATATAACTACGATATGCTTAGCACTAGTCGTAGTAGATATGGCATGAATTATATTGCCCATTTTTTTTTTGTTTCATTTACTTGTGCGAATAACGGACACCAAACAACTAACTATAAATGCTGAGGACATAAAAAAAGAAAAAGAAAAAAAGAAAAGAAGGTAGAAGAGTGGTGTCATTATAGATCTGTGATTTTCATGGACTACTAGGATTGGACGTAATTAAAGTAGGGAAAATGGAGGTGGTTGGCAAGGTGCTAACCCGAAATAAATGCGCTAGTAGCGTGGGTCAACTAGTCAGTTCATGAAAAGCTGTTTCGAATGTTCAATATCATGTACTTGCTTCGTTTCAGTTCACATGTATACATATAATATCTCATTTACATGTTATAAACTGTATTTACTATGATATTTGCTTCTAACTAGTAACCACCTGGACCATATATATATTCACACACACACACAAACATATATATATATACACACACACATGTATAGGTAGAACTAGAGACTAGGGTCTTGTTTGATGTTTGAGTTTAAACTCAAAATTTTCATCTCAATTTTTATCTTTTTAAAAAAAATTTTTATCTTTTTCTAAAAAAATTTTATCTTTTTTAAAAAGTTAATAAAAACTTTTAATTAAAACTCATTCATCAAACGGATTCCTATACATAGAGTTGCGCGTTGTAATTTTCGGCTACCGGCGACCTGACAAAAGATATGAGACTTGACTTGTCTTTGATTAGTTGTCACAATTTGGCTTGAGTAGTATGCTTCGGAAGCGGACTAATCTCGCGTATGTCTCCTTATATAAATGGTTTATTTTTTGTTCTTTTTTCTTTTTCCCCCCTCACGAACATAAAACTTTTCCGTTTCTTTAAATTTCGCCCTCATCTATTTAGACCAGTTAAAAACACGTGCGAAGCACGTGTAGGAGCTTTAGTTTAACCTTTGTAGTACTTTAAATTTATAATTATTATTTAGATATATGATTCCAGCCAAATATATATATATATATATATAGATATATGATGCACATACTTTTAACTAAATGATATTGTGAATTTTAACAAATAATTATAATAAAAGAGTGGCTAAATTGTAACTTTGTTAATATATGGGTTTGTAACAAATTTTGAGAAATATTGAGGGTGCATTTCCTTATACTAACAGATATATTGACTTAAAAAATAAATAAAAATAAAAAAAAGCTCATTACAAGACAAAATAACTTGACCAAAAGTTTGAATGGTGAATTGTGAGAGGATGAATGGTTAAGAAACTCTCAGGGTTTGTTTGCTTCATTAGTTCGTTCCAACTCTAACCGTACTGTTTTTTGTTTTTTTCCCAAAAAATTTTTATTTTTTTCTCAAAAAGTTTTTTATCTTTTCTAAAAATTCAAAAAAATTTATTATTATAACTAAAATATTTCAACTAAAACTAACCAATCAAATACACACTCATTTCTAATATAGATATAGATATAGATAAAGAAAGTGAAGTAATAAAATCATTTTTGAAACGCTCGTAAATTTAAATAGGTGTTAGGAGAGGAAAATAAGGACTCGGTATTCAGGAAAAAAAAAAAAAAAAAATTCTTGTTTGGTGATTAAATTCAAATTGGATTATTTATATAGGCTTGTATTATATACCCAAACGCAACCTTAATTTAAGGCTAACTTATTTTTCTATCTAAAAGTCACATAACTTATTAGATTTTATGTAGTTGTGATAATCTCTCCATCACTAGTTTGATCTGTACTTCACACATTCTTTTTCTTATATTGAATTCAATTTTTAATTTTTAATGTTTGAAATGGTGTCCAACTTTTATAATATTATTTTATAGACTCAAAATGGCAAAACATGCAAAAAATAATATAAAAACATTTCTAAAATTTTTAAATAACATGATAATACTTGATTATTTACCATTTAAGACATCAAAATTTAACAGAATATCATGCCTCATATATTCATATTTAGAAAGACAAATCTTAACCAAGAAAATTAATGATAGTTAAGGCGTTTAATTTGGCTAGTAGTGTCCAATGAAATGAACCCCCAACAAGGTGAAACAAGAGGCTGAAAACTGTATTAATTAACCAAACCCATAACAAAAAAAAAAAAAAAAAAAAAAAAGAGGTTGGCAAATGGGCAATTAATACCATTAATTCGTCCAAACAAATGCAGTTGAAATAAAATGGTCCTTCCCAGCAATCGTCGGTGGGGGGTTGGGAGGGTTGGTGTCCCATCTCCCTGGGTTATTTTATGTATTTCTAATCAACCCCAATTATATATGTACACACACGAGAATTCTTATGTACGACATCGTCGGATGGAAGAATTCTTCATATCTTTTTTTTTTTTTTTTTTCTAATAGATTGTACTGTATTCTTTCTCAAATTATGTTGATCTCCTGTCCGGATTATACTGTCAAGACAAAAGATAAAAATATATATATATATATGAAAGAGGGAGACAAATATATATATATATATATAAAAGAGAGAGCTGTTTAGGATTACTCTATATAGAATGGTAGAGAGAGTAGGTGGGGGATGTGTGCTGGAAACGCAAACCAGGTTTTAAATATTATTGAAAAATTAAGAAAATAAAATAAAAACAAAAAAAGGTCACGGAGGTTTCTTACTATGTTTAGTGGGCCCTTGTTAAATGTTGATGTATCGCTGTATCATTCGTTGAAGACAGGAAGAAGGCGAGGTGACAGAGAATGTGAGTCCTGACTGTATCTATATCCGTACATCTATACATTATATAAAAAAACCAATAACGTTTTGGACAAAAGAATTTTGTATTCATTTTTGGATTCTCTTTTTTTTTTTTTTGCCTTTTTTTTTTTCAGTTTAATCCTTTTTTAAAATTTTTTTAGGATCAATTTTTTTTTCATTTTAGTCCTTTTTTATTTTTCTTTTCGGACTTTTTTTTGCCTATTTTTTTTTTTCATTTTTTTTGGCCCAACTTATTTTTCATTTTAATACTTTTTCATGTTGATAATTTCTTTCATTTTTGTCATTTTATCTTTTTGTTTTTTTTTTTTTTCATACCTTTTTCTTTGATCTTTTTATGTTTATATTTTTTTAATTGTTATTTTAATTTTTCCCTGCTTAGATAAATTTTTTCAAATTTATCCCGCATGTCCATATCATATGCTTTTCACTGGTGTAAGAAAATGTGAAAATGTACTACTTGACTTTCGGCCGAAACAATTCATCTGGGATGAAATTTCTTTTTTATTTTTTTTGGTCCTTCGGTTTTTTTTTTTCATTGGTTTATTTATTTTTTTCATGTAATCTTTTTTTCTATATTGGTCAAATTTTTACATTTTAATCATTTTATATTTTTTTATCCTTTTTCATGTCTCTCTTTTTTATTTTCAAGTATTTTGTTGATTTTTTACTTTTTTTTTACTTTTTTTTACTTATATTTTAATTTTTTTATTTAGATAAATTTTCTATATATGTCCAATCATATTTATCGCACATACTTTAAACATTCGTCAGTACCATTTTAATTCTTTTCGTTTTTCTTTTTACTCCAACAATTTTTTGGTTTTTCGATTTGTCTGTCACTTGTGTTTAATTGTTGTTTTCGAAGCTGTATGTTGTCCTAATGTTGTGGTCCCTTTAAATATTGTTGTCGCTTGTCAGCTTTGACATGTTTGTAACGTTGCCGTTTTGTATGTTTCTCATATAATTCGTTGTAACTATGTCGCTTTGTTGTGTGTTTCGCATTTCTTTTGTTTTTGTTGTCGTTCTCTTTCAACATTTGTCTTGCTTTTTTAAATTCTGTCGTCGACCGTTGATTCGTTGATCGTTTGTGGTTTCGATATCGTTTTCATTTCATTTTACACACCTTTTAAATTGATGTCGTTTTTGTCTATTTGTGTCCTTTTTAATGTTCATTTTTCATTTCCAGTTACTGTCGTTTTTAATTAGCTTGCGGTTCACCATTTGCATCATTTTCTTGTTTATTTTGCTTCGAGTAGTTGGAAAGAACGGTTGGGATGGTGCAAAATAAACAATATTGAAAATGCTATTTCGGAAACTACGATGTAAATATTGTGTAAATTACAAAACACAATAGAGGTTCCAGTTGGTCTAATTTTGGTTATCAAAAACTAAACTTGTGTTTGGTTCATCCGTTGAAGATGAAATTGTTAAATTAGAGTTAGTTGATTTTTTAAAAATTAGTTATAAATTTTGTTGATTTTTTAGAAAAATAAGATGAAAAAGTACAGTTTAGTTGGAGTTAAATTTAAATACCAAACAAAACATAAATGAGCAAAAGTGCTCTGATAAACCAAAAATCTCTCTAGAAGAGAGGCATTACATCCGGCCTAATTATAGCTAAAGAGAGTTTTTTTTTTTTTAATTAAAAGATCACGAGAATTTCTTGTTTCCTTTTTTTTTTTTAAGCGAATTTCTTGTTCCTGTTTTGGGGAAGTTTCTTTTTCCTTTTTTTTTTTTGGTTTTTAACAGATCCCTTCCTAACATTGTAATTATTATATCTTGCAACTTGCATTAGGAAATTAAGAAATATATGTAGAGACCTAAGAAATCCCTGATTTAACACAGATCCATGGGGCTATGGAGAAGCATAGAGCCCAAATATGATTGAATTTTTTTTTTTTAAATCAAAGATTTAGATGTTTCAATTGAACAGAATCACTGAATTACCACACGTAAATAATCTGAAACTGCAAACGTCATGACTCATGAATGACTAAATATTCTGCCCTATTGGAATAGAATTATAGGGTTTACCTTAAAAAAAAAAAAACGGAAAATAATAATAGGAATACATACTATGGAGTGTATGTGGGAGAGCCCCTCTAAGGGCACTATCATAGAGTCTAATTTTAGGGCCACACGTATCAAAACGTGTGGCAATGGTTGTGGAGTTGCACCAAAGACCACATGCATGTGACCGTAGAAGAGCACTCCCTTGTAGTCGCCATCTCCGGCGATCCCCCTGACGTGGCCACCCCCCTAGCAAACCCCCAGACAAAGTCGCCATCTCTGGCGAGCCCAAAGGCGTTTTCTGGTCCCCCTGAGCCGGGGGGTGCTTGTGTGGGGGTGTGCCATGACGAAACAAGGGAATGAAAGGCGGCGTCCCCCCAGACGTTGCCTCTCCCCAGCGAACCCCCCTCCCCCACGGCCAGATCCCGCCGTCTCATGACACCCCTCGACGACCTGCAACGAAGTCCACATCTCCGGTGACCTGCAACAATCTCCTTTTTCCCCCGCAGACGATCTTGATCTCTTCCTCCCACCCCCGCCCCGCGCCCCCCCCCCCCCCGGCGGGCGATCTTGAATGCATCCATAGCTAAGACATTGAGAAAGGAAAAAGACAACTAATTAAACTTAGTCCTATCCTACATCTTGTTCTATTCGGAGTCTGTCATTACGTTTTGTATGATATCCAAAGCGTTAAGTTCAGTACCCGACTGTACCACAAAACAGGATCAATCTTGACTACCTTTAGATGTATAACCGTGCAAACACCATGCATCAGTGGAAATTCTCGATGTTGAAGAATAGTCTTCTAGGATAGCTAGATGTGATCTCTGCACAATTTGACCATTATAAATGTCAATGCAGGCATTGAATGAGTTAGCATTTCCTTTTTTGTCATTGATATTAATAGATTCTTCTTTTTGGATGGCCTTAAGGAATATTAAGTAAGGGACAGCATATGGTGTTTGAATGAAAGATAATACAGCTAAATTCTTGTTGACTAAAAGATATTTTATAAGTGGTATGTGAAAGTGATTAGTGATCCAATATCGGAAATAGATTATCTTTTTAACGAGGTTATAGAATTGAATGCAATTTTGATGCAAAATAGATTTTTTTAGAAACCAAAATGATTTTTTGTATGTAAGAATTTTGAACATGAACTTTGTTCGTATGAAGTAACCCAAAAAAAAAAAAAAAAAAAGTTGTTTTATGACTTGGATGAAACTTGGGAACTTAGAAGGGGCCAAATAGAGTAAAGAAATCTGTTTTTTCCATAACCAAGCAAATTACAAAAACTTTTTGTTCTCTTGTAATTATCTATCAAATTGATTATATATACATTCCCTATTTAGTCATTTTTGTTCTTAACTAGGCACGCTTTTGTATTTCTTTTCTTTTCATAGTTAAAAATCTCTTGTATTAAAAATCCATGTTGCCTCTACAGGTACTGTTCCATGTATGGATACGTAGAGAATCTAGCAGAAAAAATTAGGAAATGAGCTGCATCAGTTGAAGATGTAGAGGCCAAAAATATGGCAGGTAAAAACTTTAATGTGTTGCGTTTTCGTCAAAATAATTGAACAATGTTTAAATTGACTATTATTTAACTTACCACATGGATACTAGAACTTTAATCACAACTTCAGATTGATTTCTTTGCAGTAATCTTTTGATTTCTTGTTATCTAAGTGACTATTTTAATAGTGTCCTGTCCATTTACTATCAACTTATGAGGTTTCATAAAGAAGAAACATAGGATGATGATTTTGAGTTAAACACAATATTACAAGTGCGGTGTCATTCTAAAAATTCAATTTATGCTACATATCTGGTATAGGTTCCTTTGGATATTTGTTCTTTATTTTTCTTTCTAAAGGTTTAAGGTGGGGTCAAATATTATGAGGGATGAACTTTTACAAGAGCAAGCATCTTTTTGATAAGTTTTGTAGTATTTTCTTGCCTTTCATGGATGTTGCTATCTTAGAGAACTTTAATGTAGTGTATTTGTAGTGTATAATATAATGTAATGTGATAATTGATTTGCGATTTCTACTTTTAGGCCTTGTAATTAATAGCACAGGGATGAGCCACCCGTGGGGAAAAAAGGGATTTTTTTTATTTTTATAAAACGATATCACAATGGTTTTTGGAAAACTATCGTGGTAACCTCACATATCATGACGGTTTTCACTGGAAACTGTCATGGAATCCTAACTTTCCACTAACGGTTTTCAATAAAACCATCATGTAATCCTCTTGTGGGTACAAGGTACCCGTGTGATACTACGTTTGTCATGACGGTCTATAATCGTCATGGAATGTAAGATAACACGATAGTTAAAAAACCGTCGTATTATTTTTCGACGACAGTTTTTAATCATCATGGAATCCTATTTTTGCACTAATATACTCACTAATAGATACAGTATTTTAATATTAATTGACATGATAATTTTTAGAAAACCTAAAAAAACAAATGAAACTCAAAAGTTGGGATCCCTGTCATATTAATGGAGAAAATGTATTACCTTAATTGTTTTCAAAAACAAGAGTGGAAGACTCGGCGTGGACAGGGGTTTGGAGAAGTTGGTGAAAAGAAGGGGTGAAAGCGAATTTCTTGTCGAGCCAAGCGCCATTAGAAGAAAGAGAGGACGGGGCCCATGGAATTCAATTCCTCCTTCAGACTCTCATGCTTCAACATCTGCATACTCAAGTCCATGGAAACCATAGTTTGTCCAAAAAACCTAACTTCCTTCCTTCAGTAATTTGGTTTTGCGGAATTGCATGTGACACAGACACAAATGTGTGTGTGTGTATATATATATATAATGAATTATTTAGTTACCCGAAAAAAAAAATTATTACGAATAAATAAAATGCGATATTTTTTATTTTAGTTTTGGTTATTATAGGAAATCGAAGGTGTTATTTTTTTTAATTAAAATGAAAATAAAAAAGTAGACTAATGCTCTGAGTCTTCTTTTCGTGTGATCTTAAAAGAAAAGTGCAATTGCAGGCATAGTTTAACCTGGAAATTACACGCATAATTTCATGTCATTTTATTTATTTATTTATTTGTTGTTGCATTGATTATTGTCGGTGAACTTGGTTGTTTCTAAGATTGTATGTCGTTTCAGTGTTGTGCTAAAGTTCTCTCTCTCCCTCTCTCTTTTATTTTTAATATATTCGATTTCCTTGGTCTTTTTTTTTTTTTTGTATGTCGTTTCTAAGTTTAATTCTAGTAGTGTACTACTATACAAGCAGTGTTCTATCTTGTTTTTACGTTTTATGTCAAATTAGATATTTTTATTAATTGTTTACACTTTGTTTTGTGATAATTTTGAACGTCTATATCGATTTTCACTTAGTTTTCAAAAATGGAGTTTTTTTTTTTTTTTTTTTAAACGAAGGCATCTGTTTAGTTTTGATGTCGTTGCAATGTTTAATCTCACTCTGGATGTCGTTTCTTAAGTTACTTGTCGTCTTTGTGATATTGGCGACTGTCGTTTATAAGTTTCTCTCTATTTTCTCCGCCTCGAAAGTAAAGCAATTATAATGATCGAGAAGATAATATTATTCATCCAAACTCATCATTTCAAGGTCACCAAGTCATAAAGAGCGAACATCAGATAATTATGAAATTTTGTGAAATTAAAGAAATTCAAACAAAAAAATATTAATAATAACCAAGCTAAGTAATAGAAATAAAGAGAAGAGAACAAAGAAAAATACAAAATTTTGTCCCTGCGATAGACCTAATTAAGAAGCTGAAGATTACTGGGACAGTGGATTGAGCACAGCTCCAAGAAAGACATTAGTTCTTGAGATCTCTTCTCTTATCATGAAGATAAAAGGATGATCAGCTATGAAATCTATGATAGGCGGTGGACTGTCATACAAAGAAAATCCCATATTTTCATCATCTTCCGTTTCTGCCGCGGCTTCAGTTCCAGACTCATTTAACTCAATGCAACAATTGTGAATAATCTTCGAGTTTTCCATCGGAACATCTTCACCGAGACCTTCTAATATCTCGGCGTCCTTGATGTTCATCGTCAATCCCAATAGCTCCATGATCTTCGAAACTTGAAATCTACACTTGAACTTGAATTTTGGTATCCTCAATTCCCTAATTTCCGTTTTTTGGAACTCAAATTGTAGATTGAGAAGATCCGGGTTTGAACTAAACTGATCCAATAAGTTAAACAGCCCATCTTTCGCATCGGGGAGGAAAAAGTACATGGCAAATCTCCGTCGACTAGCATTTGTTATCCCGTAGCCGTTTAAGTAGGGCAACCTGAGAATCTTGAATCCTACAGAGGATGCATACGAAAGACTCTCATATCCCTTGAACATAAATGGAACTTGAACAGTATTTTCTCCGTCGAGGGTGTAGAATTCGCGGTACCAAGTTTTATATTCATCAAACGGATCATACCATGCTCCTTTGAAGTAGAGGGCATTTGTGATAATCAAAACAAGATCCCTTCTTGCAGCGGAATTCGGAAGAAAGTTTTTTATAAGCCCTTTGGTTGCCTTCTTCGCCCATCTATTGATTTCCTTTATTGCCTCCTTTGTCTTGACAGGATCATATTTCACAAGTTTAATTATATTGTCACATAATTATAACAACCTACGACTACTACTAGGGATTTCATATAACCTTTTAATATCAATTGAAGTGACAATTTTTTAAACATGTATAACCAAAAAAAAAAAAAAACCTCTCATAAATTGGGATCTTTGAACTCCTAACCCCTTATGATCTCATCAAGAATAAGGACGATATATATAAATTCACATAGATAAAAGAAAATAAGTAAACCTATAAGAATTACCTGGTTTTGAAAATCAACGGTGAAGGACTTGCCATGAAATAGGGTTTTGAGAAGCCTACGAAAAGAAGGGTTGAGAGTGAATTTCTTGTCGACCCAGGCGCAATTAGAGGAAGAGAGGATAGGTCCTTGGCGAACGGGGTCCGTGGAGGGGTAAAATAGGGCAGCATTGAGCTGATCATCAGAGGCGTACACGTGGAGATCGGCGATGGTTTCGAATCCCAAGAGGGACAGCAAGCGATCCAAAGTGGGGCCAGGTTTCTGGCCACAGGCAACGATACTCAACAGAATGCAGATTGAGAGAGGCGAGAACACGAAGTTGTGTAATTCCTTCTGAATTCCCACTTGCTTCATTATTTGCATAATTAACTCCATTGATGCCCCTTTAACTTTATCGGCTTTCTGATCTTTCTCTTCCATCTCAAGAATCATTTTCTAGGCGTTTGTAGTGAGAGAGTTTTTATCTAGCGTCGTTTTGAAGCTCTTATATAGGAAAAACTGTATTATTTCATGAGGTAAAATATATAAGTATATAGGAGAGTCGTTATAAGTGGCGGCGTTGTAGAACCAAAACCTATTAAGACTACTTCATTCAACAAAAAAAAAAACCCTAGTAGGAATAGAGCGCAGTGGGTCATGAAGAGAGTTTGGATAGGAACGGTTAGGTTTAAAGTCTGATTTTTTTTTTTTTTTTCTTTTTGGCTCTCAAAAACAAAAAATTTATTTAACTAAAACAGAATCATAGGTATCATTTTGTATAGAAGAGTTAAACACCATGTAAGTAATTTACCTCCCGAAATTATGGGGAAAAATATGCTCTCCCTAAATATGTGCGTACTATTGCATTTTATTTTATTGCTGAATAAAAACATCACTAGATTTCTTGTGTTTTTTTTTTTAAAAGAAGTTGTTATTGTTTTAAAATTGAAATAAAAATAAAATAGAAGACTATTGTGAACCTTCCATTTCCCTTTCAAAAAAAAAAAAAAAAAAAAACTTTCATTCGTGAAGAATATTCCAATTAAGATTGGGAAATTTGGTTCAAAATGCAAAAGCAGATTGTATTAAGTTGTATCTTGCATAGCGACTTATCCTTCTGGCCTCACATTTGTGGAAGTCAATCCATAACCTATGCCCAAAAAATTGAAGCACAGCTATACTCTCATTGCTTTCACTCAAACTAGAGCCATAGGGGCACATGTTGTTTTTGTATAACGATTAACCACCGTTGAAGACCTATGTAGGACGGCAAAACTGATCATTTACGTTGATAAGGTCTTGAATTCAAATCATCGCATCATAGTCAAGAAATTTAGACACTCTATTTTAAGAGGGATCTGTACATCATCTAAGGGTTACGCCAACTCCTAAGTTCTAAGATTATCATTTGGAGATTCCCCTTGGTCTAGAGATATGTAGTATTGCATTAGTTGGTCTTCAGTGTTAAATTTGTTCATGTGCTTTGGGATGTGATGCATATTTTTAAGTCGCTTCCTTTATTCTTAATAATAGTTTGGTAAATTAAATAATTATGTGTTGTTTGTCATGTTTTTGCACATTTTGTGGTTGTAGAATTTTGGCTTAGTGAAGTAATATCATGAAATCAGTTGAATTATTGTTCACTCTTTTGTTTTTGGAAGTAGAGAGTGATAATAAAAGAGGAAACTAATGCTCTGAATCGTTCTTTCCTGTTCTCCAAAGGAAAGTGTAGAATCCAAATATGATTGAGAAAAACAGAATGAGTTTTGATCCAAACCTGTCATGAAACATACTTAATCTTACATATGGCTAACACAAAATCAATCGAGCAAGCCATTCCGAGAAATCAAAAGCACGTACGGCTAATTAAGAACGCTAAACATGATTATGACAGGAGGGGATTCACCACAACTCCAAGGAAGACAAGAGATTCAGAAGAGTGTTCTCTTATCATGAAAACGAACGGATGATCAGAGACGAAATCTGTTGGTGGTGGACCACCTCCTCCAAACAGAACTAGTGTAGTAGCCACCGCCTCGGTTCCTTGCTCACTAACTTCAATATAAGATGCGTGGCAAACTTCCATGTATTTAATAATTTTACTGGCATCATCACCATGTAGAGTTTGTAACACCTCTGCATCCTTGTTCATATTCAGCTTCAACCCCATTTTCTCCATAATCTCCGAAACTTCAAAGCCATACACAAACTTGAATTTTGGAATCCGTAATTTCCCAATAATCTCTCTTTCAAGTTTAAATCGCACGTCAAGTATTGCCGAGTCTGAACTCAACTTCCAGTAAATTATGTAGTCCATCTTTCTCATGATCAATGCAATGGTCAGCGACAATGGTGAGAATATATAGTTTCCTTATAATGTCCTTGTCTTCACCGACTAGGACATTCTTCACTATCTGCATACTCAAATCCATGGTTATGAAAACGAAAATCTTGAACAAGATTAGTCTTTTTGAACTTTATTTTATTCTCTTTGTCAATTTATAGGTATGAGAATAAACTTGACTAGCTGGTAATTTACTGACGAATAAGAGGTTCATTTATGGCTGATAATTGAAGATAAAGAGGAAAACAACTCGACAGTTAAAAAGCAAGTGTATGATAAAAACTTATAAATTTTAAACAATCCCCTTAATTCCCTTCCTTCCTAATTACTAGGCAATTTATATGGTTAATATGTGATTTTATAAATAAACCAAATTAATCATCGTGGAAGCTGAAAGGTTCATTGAATTTTATTATTATTATTATTATTATTATTATTATTTTTTACTTTAGGGAAATCGAAGAATCTTATGCGATCTGTGGCCTTCAAACTTCTGTTTTTTTAAGTGTCTCTTTCTTGTCTTTGTCAATTTTTAGGTTGATCAGAGTAAACTTGACTAGCTGGTAAGTGGAAACCGACGAAGAGAAGGTTTCACATAATTAAGATAAGAGGAAAACAAATCGACGGTAAAACAAGTTCATAATTAAAACTTTTGAATTATTTGGTTTTTAAATAAACATTTGAATGAGAAAATTGAAAAGTTTATGTTGCTATCGATGCATGTATCTAGTAAAGAATCCATTCTTGGAAGTAGAAAGTTGAAGGTTTTTTTTTTTTTGTTTTTTAGGGAAATCTTCAATTTCTTTTTGCAATCCGTGGCCTTCAAACTTCTGTCATTTCCAGTCGGTTTTTTGGTACTTAGCTCATTCCCGTTTTAAAATTTCCTGTCGTTTTAATCGGTATTGTCGTAGAATTTAGAAATATATGCCGTTTATTATGTTTATTGTCGTTTGTTAATTTGTACGTCATTTCTGAACTTTTTGTCGTTTTTCTGTTTTGTAGTTGTCTAGAACCATGTCGTTTAATCTTATTGCCGTCTAAAATCTAAAATAATCTGACGGGCAATTTTCATTTTGTCTGTCCGTATTACAAGTTGGCTCCTAAGATCATATGGATTTGGATGCAGTTGTTCTACCCTTTTGCCCTCTCTCAAAAGTTGAAAAGAAATTAGATCAAGTTGCCAAAAGATTTACGGATTTAACATCAAAAATTGGCGAAATGATCAGCACATATTAAATCCATAGACAAAATACCATATCCAGTACTCATGAAGAAAACAGAGTCAAAACAAACTTTACAATAGTTTTTCATCACATCATACTACAAAACATAATCGTCTAATCTTCATCGTCCACACAAAATCAGACGAGCAAAGCCCTTATGAGGTTATATAGGTCCGTGTTCAGTTATACTTGGCCCCTCATCATATAAGAGACGAAGAGGACTACTCCAGGAGGGGATTCACCACAGCTCCAATGAAGATTGGAGTTTCAGAAGAGTCTTCCCTTATCATGAACACGAACGGATGGTCTGCAATAAACACTGTGGGCGGTGGAGCGCCTCCACCCACTAAAGAAAACGTCACAGCTGCAGCTTCGGTTCCATGCTCATTGACTTCAATAAAAGAAGTGTGACAAACTTTCATGTCCTCAATAACCGAATTAGCATCTAGAGCTTCCAACATCTCTGCATCACTCTTAATATTCACCCTCAACCCCATTTGCTCCATGATCTCGGAAACTCCAAGGTTATACTTGAACTTGAATTTTGGAATCTTCAATTTCCTGATTCGCACTTCCTCAAATTCAAACCGTAGATTAAGTAATGCCGAGTCTGTGCTCATTTGTTCGAGTAAGCCATTCAGCCCATCTTTCTCATGAGGAAGGAAAAAGTACATTGCAAACATGTGTTTCATTTTCGTACTGCTACATTTATAAGGCATCCGAAGAATCTTAAACCCTTCAAAGGATCCATAGTCAAAGACCCTGCAATTCTTGTTCATGTAAGGAACTTGAACGGTGTCTCCGTCAAGGGTGTAGAAGTTGTCGCACTTGGTCTCTGGCGGAAAAAATGGATATCGCCAACTTCCTTTGAAGTAGAGAGCATTTGCAAGAATTAGCACAGTCTCTTCGACTTTAAGGACATCTTTCGAAAGACTCTTCTTTATAAGCCCTTTTGTTGCATTCTCCACCCACTTGTTGATTTCATCTATTGAATCTTCAGGCTTCATGGTCACAACTTATCCAAATTAATTATGTGTATGAAACATAACTCAAATTGTACATAATCACAATCAATTAGCGACAATATACACACACACACACATATATTAAATCAGTATCAAACATCCAAATCATCACTAGATGCCCTTTTTTAAGAGATCATTAGATGCCTTAATCCACTTTTTTTTTTTGGTGTGGGAAAGTGAGACTTTTTCTTCATTTAAGACTTTGCCAGAGCGAAACAAAAACAGAACAAAACAAAACATAACAAACAAGCTAGAACTACACATGTCGATCTGTAAATAAATCACAAAACCCAGAAAAAAAAAATTTAAGCCTTTTTCTGCTTAAAAAATTTTCCTTCATCAAGCGTTCGTGGATCAACATATATTGGTGAGAAAATAACAAGAAAGAATTTCTATTTTTACATATAAATATATTTATTAAAAAAAAAACATTAACAGAGGGGAAATGGAGTGACCTGGTTGGTAAAATCCAGAGTGGAGGAGTGTGCGTTGAAAATGGACTTGAGAGCATGTTGAAAAGAAGGCTTGAGAGTGTATTTGTGATCCAGCCAAGCGCCATTGACGGAAGAGAAAAGCACAGGGCCGTTGGCTCTCTCGGAGGATGAAAAAGACATCGCTCGAGAAGACTCGGTGAAGATATCTGCCAAGCTTTTCAAGCCGAGGAGGGACATCATCTTCTCCAAGGCGTCGCCTTTCAGACCAGAAGCGACCATGCTCAACAGGGTCGTCAGCGACAATGGCGAGAACAGAAAGTTCTTCCCCAAGTCTCTCTTCTCTTCGTCCACTAGGAGGTGCTTCACTATCTGCATGCTCAAATCCATGGCTTTCGCAGTTGAGGGTTAGGGTTTCGATTAGATTTTTCTTTCTTTTTCTCTTTTTTTGTTGAACGGGTTTCGGGAGAACTATAAGGCCAGAAATTCCATGGTTTTTTAATGGAACCAAAAACTTGCCTATCAAGGAAAGACTAAAAAAAGTTGTCAACTTCTTTTAAAAAGTCTGACAATAAATAAAAATTAATAATAAATTATTATGTTAGAGTATGTATGGTAATACAACTCATTTTAAATTAAATTGTACTTTTTCATCTTAATTTTTATCTTTTTCTGAAAATATTTTTTGTCTTTTTTAAAAAAAATTTTGTCTTTTCTGAAAAGTCAATAAAAATTACTGTTGAAACTTAAAAATCTTAAACTAAACTCATTCAACAAACACCTTCTTAGTCTTCGAATTTTTTTTGTATAATTTTAAATCTTATTTTTTTAACCTAAATAATGTTAAATTATTAAAAATTATATTATCATAATCTTTTCTATTAATTTTTAGACTAAAATTTATGTTAAAAAATGATAAAAATAACTATTATGATAATATTTTAGTAATTTAATAGCACTCCATTAATAAAAAAGAGATCGATGACGAGAGTGGTACAAGCTCACTAAACAAGTACTTAGGGCCCGTTTGTTTGCAAAGTTTAAATTTAAGGTTTAAATTCAAATTTTTGTCTTTTTTTTCAAAAGTTTTTTGTCTTTTTTGAAAAAAAAATTGTCTTTTCTAAAAAGTTAACAAAAGTTACTATCCAAATTTAAAAATTTCAACTCAAACTCATTCACCAAACGGGCCTTTAACCTCAAAAAAAAAAAAGTTGATTAAAGATAGACATGTGTTTTTAGGACTGGAAAAAAGCTAAAAAAAGTTGATTAAAGATAGACATGTGTATTTAGGACTGGAAAAAAACTTTTCTATTCACAAGGCTTACATCATAGATTACATTTAAATATTCATGTATATTAAATGTTGAATATTAAATTTTAAATTAAATTTATGTATTCAAATTAAATATATATTAGGATAATTTTAAATGTAATATCTGAATTATATAAAAATAAAAAAATGAGTGTGGTATAACTTTTTAAAAGATGAAAATTTGTAATTTGTAATTTGTAATTGAGTTAAATTATTATAAGATAGCAAAACATTAGAATGCTCACTTCAATAGGTATGTTTCTAAACACACATTGCATTCTAATGTAACAATGAACTACTATAATACTCTCTGTTCAAATGAGTGTTAACCATTAGAATGGTTCATCCAAACACAATTGTATTTTCGATCAGTTATAATTAACTTTTGAATAAATTGCTCCCGTGTTGAGTGAACTTTTACGAAAAACGTGGATTGGTCTACCTTTTTAGAAGGTGCAAAAATGGTTAAAATTCCACCGGCCGTCTAAAAGGGACGGTTTCAATTCACATGAGCTGCACATGTCTTAAATGTAGGGACATTTTGATTAAAGACAAACATGATTAATTTCGATAAAAATAATTATTCAAGATAAAACTAAAATTAAAACTAAAGTTAAAAAGCATAAAACATAAAATAAATAGGAACTCACTAACTCATTTTCTCTCTTTCTTGGCAGTTGTGCTTGTCAGAGAGCCATTAGATCTGTCGAGTCCATGCTCCCAGTGAGCCGCTACATGTGGATCCATCGTGAGGAGTAACATATTACATAAGCCGGAGTTGAAAGATTCTAACTCCTTTTTGTATCTTTTGTATCTTTTTCTAAAATGTGAACTCAATTTTATTATTTACAACTCTAATTATAATTTAAAAATTTTAAATTTTAAAAATTCATAATTTTGTATATATATAACGAAATGATTTTTTTTTTCAAATTATACAGGATTTTAAGATAAATAGAATAAAATTCATATTAATATTTTTTTCTGCATATTTTTTAATTTTAGTAGCCAAACGTACAATTTTAAAACTCAACTCAACTCTAATAACTCAATTTCAAATTTTTTAACTGAAATTAGTGAACCAAACCCATGTTTATGGAGTACTTAGAGCAATAACTCCAACTCAAAAACTTTCTATGCACCAAACTCATTTTTGTTAGAAAAAAGTGCATATACTCTCTTGAAAACCACAACCTAGTAGCCACGAACATGTCGTTTTTTCACAAAGTCGTTCCTTAAATTGTTTTGTGGGCTCCATGTTATCAATCTCATGTCGTTTCTCGAGTTAAACCAGGGTAAACGGCGTGTAACCTATACGCGCCCCAAATTAATTAAAAAAAAAAAACTCAGACAATCAAGATCAAACAAAACCCCCTGTGAAATTCTAGGGTTTTAGTAAACCCTCTTCTTCTCTTCCCAAAATCCCAAAAATGGAGCAGAGACTGGCCAACACATGGCGTCTGACAGTGAACGAGAAGAAGTTTATTGAGACCGCCCTCCTCTCCGACCTCCGGATCGACGGCCGCCGCCCATTCGACTACCGGAACCTCTCCATCAACTTTGGCAAGCACGACGGCGCCGCCGAGGTCCAGCTGGGCCAGACCCACGTCATGGCCTTCGTCTCTGCTGACCTCACCCAGCCCTACCGCGACCGCCCCAACGAGGGCTCCCTCTCCATCTTCACCGAGTTCTCTCCCATGGCCGATCCCTCCTTTGAGCCCGGTCGCCCCGGCCAGGCCGCCGTCGAGCTTGGCCGCGTCGTCGACCGAGGCCTTAGGTAAAATCATCAACAATGAAAATATAAATTTTCCTTCTTTTTTCCCTTTTTAGTCAAATCAATTTCGAGAAAAATTGGATTTTCAATCAATGTGCAGAGAAAGCAGGGCCATTGACACCGAATCGCTTTGCATCCTTTCGGGAAAGTTGGTTTGGGCCATTCGTATTGATCTCCATATTCTTGATAATGGAGGGTAGGTTGTAAAATTTTTATTTCTTACGTTCTTTTTCCCTGAGTATTTTTGTTATTATTGTTTTAGTGTTCGCATTGTTTTTCCTTTAAATTAAATTTGAAAAAAAAATGTGGATAGAAACCTTGTGGATGCTGCAAATGTTGCTGCTTTGGCTGCTCTGATGACGTTCAGGAGGCCTGAATGTTCATTGGGAGGAGAAGATGGTCAAGAAGTTATTGTACATCCACCCGAGGTTTGCACATCGAATTTCTTCAGAATATACGCTTATTATGTATTTGTAGAAGTCTTGTTTATATCGAACTCCCGGAATATGAATAGAGATTTGATATGTTAAAAGCTCACTTGAAATGTTTTTGTGTTTCAATCATGTATTGTTTAGGAGAGGGAGCCACTGCCTTTGATCATTCATCATCTTCCTATCGCAGTAACCTTTGCATTCTTTGGCAGCGAAGGTAGTGCGGTAAGTAAAAAAAGAAATGTGTCTTTTTTCAGTTGTGAATGTCTGTTCGGAGCTTGGTTTCGATGGTTTAATGTGGGCCGGATGCTGGGCAGGTGATAGATCCAACCCACCAAGAAGAGGCTGTTATGGGTGGACGAATGACGACAACATTGAATGCGAATGGCGATATTTGTGCTATTCAAAAAGCTGGAGGGGAGGGTGTTTTGCAGAGTGTTATTATGCAGTGCTTGCGGATTGCTTCTGTTAAAGCCGGTGATGTTACGGAGAAGCTAAAGAAAGCTGTAAGTTTTTTTCGTATGAAATAGTGTTCCAATACTTGAGTTGGTTTGTTTTATACTTGAGAAATATGGTAACTTCTGTTATCAATACTGAAAAAATCTAAATAATGTTTTGTCTCTGTGAAACAAATGACAGTTAGGGAACGAATACCATTTTTATGTCTGAACTCCGAAGTTCAGTTAGTCACCATTTTAGGCGAGGAATGTATTCTTTTCGTGCTTTACAAATTGTTTACTGGCTTTTGCTACATTCTAAACTTCTCCAATGCTTAAAATCCATTAGGTTGATTCATACAACACGGAGAGAGCGTTAAAGAAGATCAAACGCCATCCATTGTCTACTCCTATGGATGTTGATAAGAATGCTACCAGCGAGGTCCCAAGCCATCATACGAAAAAATTGAAGACGCCATCTGAGGATGGCATTCACGGTAAACCAGAAAACAGTGAAGGTGAAACTTACTCATCAGGACAAAGACAGACTAAAAATGAAGTAGTGAAGAATTTTATCGGAGGGCCCTCTAGTTGGTATGCTGCTAGAGTTTTCATAAATTTTTTGTTGTCGCCCTCAGATTATTGCATGTTAATCTGTTTGCTGTCGGTTTAGTCTATATTCTTAATTATCTTTCTGTTCCTTAGGGATCCTTACTCAAAAGGCGTGGATCCTGATTTCTTGAAAGCTTCCCTAGCTTCACGTGGTAGTATTTATTTTTTCTGTCTAATAACAATGTGAAAAGCTTTACATTCTTTCATTCAAAAGAAAATCTTTCATGTTTTTACTTATTGTTAGTGTGGAACATGCAGGAACGTCGACATCTTGTAAAAAGCAGGAGGAATCAAGAAATGAGAAGATGTCCGGTGTAGCTAAGTTGGTGGAAACTCCCGAAGATGTTAATCAAGGATCTTTACCTGTTGAGGCAGCTCAAGCGGAACAGCAAACGAAAGGAGAAAAAACTTTGAAGGATGCGGTGAAGCCCAAGAACAAGAGAAAAAAGAAGCCATCTTCCTCTGGTGCAAGCTAGATTAGTACGACAATCCCGTCGAAGCTTGTCAAGGTAACCAGAGTTGGAACTTGATGTTCAACTCATTCGGCTTTCAAGTGTCACATTAGATGGTGTGGGCTGAATATCAAGTTACTGCTTGAAATCGTCCATCGTTTGGAAATTGGACACATGCCCGCATCTAAGTGATTGGCTCAACCGAATTATTGTTGCAAAGGATCACATTAGATCAAGAACCATTCCATTGTCATTGCTGAAGCTGATGGCCGTTGGGGCGATTTTCATGAGACTCAAATCTGAGCCTAGACATTTTGGATTTTGTTCAGGCAGTGGTTTGTTCTTCTGAAGATGTCTTGTCTCCTTGCTCTTTTCCTTCTTTCAGAAAAAATGTACATGGAGAGTTGTCAAATCTACAGGCCTTGGCATTGCAAATGTTTTTAGTTTCAAAAGTAATATGATGCTCGTTAGTCTCTACTTATTGCTGCTTTCAGTACAAGTCTTCGTCTGTCTCATATTTAAAACATCTCTATTTGCCATTGGACATTTTGCGTTCTAAAAATTAACTTTATTATTTCCTATTCAAATAAAGTAACTAGTTAAAGTGAGCTTTGAGATACCGTTTATGGTAGGAATTGGCGCTTTTTATTATCGGTAAAAATTGTGTTTTAGTCTTTAGATTTTTTTTTTCTTTTGACAGTCTATTATATGAGCATTGTGATAGAAACTTCTGCCACAATTTTTTTTTTAATGGAATATGGTATTTGCTTGCATGAGCAAAAATCTTAAAAGTAGATCGGTTGTACTTTAACATCATTAGCAGATTGAATATAAGGGTGATGGCTCTCAAAATTGTCAAAGACAGACGCAAGTAATTTCTGCGCCCTTTTTTAAATCATTCGTTGCGATTAATTCAATAAATTTACAACAAATAAAAACACTATTGAAACTTCGTTATCTTAGCTTCGTTTGGTTCATCAGTTTGAGTTAAAAATTTTAAATTTCAATAGTAATTTTTGTTGAATTTTCAGAAAAGACAAAAAACTTTTTCAGAAAAAACAAAAAACTTTTTCAGAAAAAACAAAAAACTTTTTCAGAAAAAGACAAAAACTTAGATGAAAATTTTGAGTTCGAACCATCGAACCAAATGGGTCTCATTGTTTATTTTTATTTTTTAGGAGAAAAAAAATCATTATAAGATCTTATTAGGATCACATGGTAAGAATTCTAATCTTAAACTTTCATCAATTAATAGAACTAAAGACTTATAGAGTCAAGCACATAATTCATGCCGATTGCAGACTTTAACGTGCAATAAGATAACTCGAATTTTGATCTGATAGAGATGAAAACTTCTCACAAAAACTTTATTATCGTCATAAAACCGTAGGAATAGTACATATCGCTTTCTTACAAAACGACAATTATCTAAAGTACATACTTTATACCGTAGACAGCGAAACTTAAACTTGAAATATGATAAAAAAATAAAAATAAAAAATAAAAGCTGCGTGTAAGACTTTATTACCGTAATGCTATTAGAAGAATGACATATATGCCTTTGTCAGAAAAATACAATTGTCTCGAGGTGGTTTGTTCAAGTTGGGTAAACAACTTTTGGTAAAATTGATAAATACATGTCAAGTGACCAACCAAAGAAAATCTAGTGGGCATTATAGTTGCGAATCTTACAAATCACATTGTTACTTCTTTTTCCACCCTCCTTTTATTCTTCTTTTTGATATTATTGGATAGCCACAGAGTAAAAGGCCCGTTAGAAACATTAAAAAGAGCAAGGCACAAAATAACCACTGGATTTAAGGCACTAATGAGTAGTAAAGCTTTTGGTAAGTTAATTAGATATAAAATTTTTAAGTTGAAATTAATTGATTTTTTAAAAATTAATTATATAAATTTTGTTGACTTTTTGAAAAAAGACAAAAATTGATGTGAAAAAATACAGTTTAATTTGAGTTAAATTTGAATACCATATTCCATATAAAAATCATGATTTGTTTGGGGGTTAAGTTTAACTCCAACTAAATTGTATTGTTTCATCTCAGGTTTAATCTTTTTTTTAATAGACAAAAATTATATTAGTTTTTAAAAATTCAATCAACTTTAACTTAAAAATTTTATCTCCACCTAACTTACCTTCGGTGTTTTGCATTTTCATCCTTCTGACGTGGGAATAGTTCCACCACCAATAAGCCTTTTATTTTATTTTTTAGTGAATACCGATAAACCTTTTATTAGCCGGAAAGATTTTGCCATTATCTCTTGTCCTCTCACACCAATATAAATATATATATATATATATATATATTTTTTTTTTTTTTTTTTTTTTTCCTTCCATGAACTTCTTTTCACCTTTATTCGAGTTTAATCTCATATGAGTCATTGAAGTATCTAGTATGAAATTTGGCAGTAGATTTCCATCACCAAATAATTCTTTTTTTGTTTCAATAATAGAATTGAATTTCCTACTTCATCTAAATGGACCCAAAGGAAGAAAAAGGGGAGAAAAAACGAAGAAATTATGATTTAAAAAATGGCAAGCAAATAAAGAAAGAAAATAAGCCTCAACCCTCAATTCCAAAAGTGTCACTCTCACCAAAGGGGGGTGAGAAGTGAGATAGATTGTCTCAAAAGCGTGAATAAGATGGCTCTCTTTTTTAGCTCTATTAATTATAAAGACTCTCTAAAATGGTTTATCAAAACATTTTAAAAAAATAATAATAATCAGAAAGTCAATTAACCTCCTCCATTATTTAGTTAATAATACAATCAGAATCTTTTAGCCAGCACTTTTTTTGTAATTATTTATATATGTGCAATTAATTAAAGCAAGAATCTTTCGGCCTCCGACCGTAAAGATTCCACACACAAACAAGATGCAATCCCACAGCCCCACCGCAAGTTCAACTGATGCCCCCACATTCTTCTTTGGATCCTTCTTCATAATGTCACCCCAATTATCAAACGAAGACCAACCATCTTCCAATTTGATTTATCATTTTATTGACGAGTAGTGCTATTGACTTCAATTACCATATCAATTTTTTATGTCGATTTATGTGGTAATGAATCGTCATCTTTTTAATTGATAAATACAAAAAAAAAAAAAAATACATAAATAAGTAGTTTTGAATACTCAACAAATACTCAAAATGTTAAAATATCTATTGATATCAGTTAATTAAGTATTATATGATTCAATCACTGATTAATCATTTTGGATTTTTTTTTTTTGAAATAATCATTTTGGAATTTTAATTGACTAGTGTACGAAAAATGATCATTTTCTTAAATTTTTTTAATATACTTCGACCATTTAAGGTGGGAGCTTGAAAAACTGTCATTTACCTATATATCCTAAAATCATTAATTAGTATCCCTTTATTATTCATTATTGATTAAATATATATGCCGAGAAATAGATAAAAATTATAGTATTACCTTATTGGTGATACATCAATACATGAATCATATAAATAAATTCGATTGAATCTTGTGAAACTCTACCTATCAATCAACAAGACGGATTCTAAATGGATAAAAATTATATTAAGGTTCTAAATTGTATCCAAATTCAGTAGAATCTAATAAAAATTCTAATAAAGAAAAGACTTTCTCAATAGTGGAAAGTCACGGACCGTGTTGAAGTGTATTATTAATGATGGACAAAGCATTGGCTCTTAATCAAAAAAGCACAGTTTGTGGGCCATTGAGGATGACGAACGTGACAAATAATGAAACAATCCTTTGCGTTTTATAAACTCCATTGACTACAAAAGGAAGAGGGTTTTTTTTGATAAATTTATAATAATGTCTCCTTTTAAACTCTCCACTTGGCAAAATGCCTTCCCTTCCCATAAACTCCCCACTTGGGAAAATGCCTTCCTTATTTATTCTTTTCTTTTTCTTTTGGAGAAACGCAACTAGGGCCTACCAAGACAGCGATGACTCAGTAGATCGGACGGTCGAGATTCTGGCATCTTTGCCATGATCAGCAGATTAAAGTTCGTGACGCTGACTTGATTGACTCAATGCAGGAATTTTTTTTTTTTCCTCATTCTCTATACACACTACAAATTTTAAAAATCTCACTTTATTTCTTGAATTTTTGTTAGAATATTTGTTAAAAAAAATAGAAGAATTAATCTCACCTAACTTGTTTTATTAGAACTTTTATTAAAAATAAATAAAAAATACCACATGATATACTTAAACCCCTCTTTTTTGGTCTATTTTTTTAATAGCAATCCTAACGGAGGAGTTAAGTGAGATTAATCTAAAATACAAAGGAGAAAATGTGAATTTAGAAAGTTTAAAAGATAAAATGAAAGTGGCTCTAAAATTAAAAGTTATGAGCGAGAATAATCCTAAATGAAAGGTTTAATTAAATAAAAGATAGCAATTACAGTTTAACGTAGCTTTCATATTGGTTAATTATACACAATATTATATGGTTCATGGAACAAGAGTTTTGTCATAAAGTCATTGGAATTAGGTAAGAAAAGCATTAGCGGCATGAATTCCGAACTAAGAGCCTTTTTTCCCTTCTTTTTTAATCAGAAAAAGAAGGGCCTTTAAGAAATCTAATCAGAGAGTCTTAAAACTTTGTTTGTTTTTTATGAATAAAAAAAAGATTATCAATCGTGTCTTCATGTCTCCAGTTCAATGTATTTTTTACGGGTTTGTTTGGTTGGTCATCTCAATCCAACTCTAGCCGTATTTTTTTTTGTCTTTTTCCCAAAAAGTTTTTTGTCTTTTCTGAAAATTCAAAAAAATTTACTATTACAACTAAAATATTTTAACTCAAACTAACCAACCAAACACACACTAAGATAAGTAATATTGGAATCACTGATGTGATGGTAAAAGATCATACCCTTGGACCTTCAATAACTAATATGCGTTCTTATGTGCGTTTAGTATTCGAAGTGAGTTTAAAATAAAATAAAATTTTTATATTGAAGTTAGTTAACTTTAAAAAAAAATCAATTATAGTTTTTATTTTTATTTTTTTCTAGAAAAAGATAAAAAAAAAATAATTGTAAAATATAATTGGCTCATAGTCAATTAACAATAGATCATGAAATTAATAATTTTACGTAAAATATGACTCAAATTTTGATCGGTTAGAAACGAAAGCTCTAAGTAGTATTTTTTTTTTTTTTACCACCGTGCCATTATGACCGGTGGTCAAGTCTTAAAACTGAACTCCTGTGTGAAATTAAATATCCTCTAATGGCAACCAAAACAGACTTTTTCCTGTAATTAGTAAAGCCGTTGATAAAGAAACAGAAGCTCCGTATGGGAAGAAGTTATGACTCAGAGAATTATTATATTTCTCTGAAATAACTGTTAACTACCCCCATATACCACTATCGACCCTCACCAAGTCGCAACTTTCTCTCTCGTCTCTCTCTCCCCTCTCTCTTTGAGGGCCCTCAAGGAAGGCCATGAAAAAGAGAACTTATAAGGTCCTTGTTTCCGGTTATGGAAGTTAGTCGATTGAGCAATCTACAGTTGTATTTATGTGCTATGGTCCATATGGGGACACCACAGAAGAGAGCAACAAGCCAAACCTTCTCTTTGGATTCATATGCATAAACATATATATATATATATATATATATATGAAGTCTGATTAGTCTGAGGCTTTTCTAGTTATCATCACTTGTCCTGATCTCTCCCTTTATATCTGGCTCTCCAGCAGCCACCATGTCCATGTCGTTCCACTTAATTTTATTATTTTTCATCTGGGTCCTTTTGTCAGCAAGCTTCTCTCTGGTTGTTGGCTCTGATATCTCTTTGTGCCCGCATCATTTTTTCCAAAGAGAAGCCGGGAAGTTTGAGCAGAAAACTGATAAGTTCTGGGAATTCAAAGAGGAAACCAACAGTTGGGTTGAGGTTGAATTGCCTTATGATCTGGTTTCTTGTGTTAATGGCAACTGTACTAAAGTCGGGTCCATCGAACGAGCAAGAGGGTTTGATGGTGATCATGATGATGGTCCAAGAAAAAAAGAGAGTTTGGAAGAAGGAGGCACTGATTCTGGCTTTGTTCTGCCTCTGAGGAAGAGAGTTTCATTGACCAAGATGTCCGAGACGTCGATTTGGGTCACCGGTGAGAGCGGGTCGATCTACGAGAGGTTTTGGAATGATGTTCAGTGGGTGGTAGCACCTCATGATTTGCCCATATCAGTAGAACATGCTGTCTCTGTTTTTATTGTCAACCACACAATTCTTGCTCTTTCTGAAGCAGGAATTCTCTATCAGGTACTCACTATCCAACAGTTTCATATTAACTATCCGATGAACATCTTACGTTGTTTGAAAGTCCCAACTCTGAGATATGTTCTTGTGAAGTTGTCATACTGTTCCCTTTTTTTTTTTTTTTTTTTTTTTATTGTTGCCTTTTGATTTGATCTCTAAACTGTGTGAGAAGTGGATAATGATTCTAATTTTGGACATTTTTGAGAATTCTATAGTGATAATCCTAATTTTGGTACTTATTTTCCTGTGTGCATATTAAATTGGTTGCTTTCCATAGGCTGATATACCGTTTTATGGATCTTTCCTTTTCTTTTGTTTTTGTCCTTTCAGATGCAACTAAGTGAAAATTCCCAACCAGTCTGGGTAGCGTTTATACCTCCACTTGATCAAGGTATAGATAAAGGAGAAAAGAGTGTCGAGTCTTGATCAAATCTGGTGTTGCTTCGCATGATGGAGAGTGAGTAAACCAATATTGACTCGAGATTGAAAGAACATGTCAAGAAAATAATCTCAAACTCCTTTTTTAAGCAAAAAAATAATTAATTATAAATAAAATAAAATCTCAAATTCCTCCACTGAAGAAACTCAACTAAGTTGTGTCTCTCTACTAATAATTCCTTTATTTTGCTGCATTGCCTGCCAGGAGAATTTATTTCTGCACTAAGAGCGGGACGTTGTTAGAACTTGCGGAGATTGATCCTCCAAGGTAAGACAAGCATTTGGACTCTAGTTCTTCTACCTAAAAGTTGTATTTGACCCTCTGCTATATCAATTTCACTTCAAATACTTAATTTTGTTTGCTATAAATTTAGAACAGATGGGTAAACCATGGCCAACCACCGGGTGCAAATGTTGCGGCAATAGCAGATGCTGGTGGTGTAAGAAAAGAAGTCGTTTATACAATAAGGTGATATTCCTCTCTCCTCTATTCTATGTATATATATGTAAACAAACTCGCATCTCACGTAAATATGCTTAAAAAGTGATCTTCCATTGCAGTTCTATAGGTGATCTTTACGAATACGATAGGAGCTCAAAACCGTGGTGGAAGAAGCATATATGGACAGAAGGAACTGCTCAAGATGCTTTTCTCCAACCATTGAAGGGAAGTACTTTACATGGCTTGAGTGGAGATAATTCCATATCCCTTTTTCTTTTAACAAAGGTAACACCTTTTTTCAATATCAAATAACCATTTTGATTCAGTATGTGAAATTATCAAGGATGAGTAGAGGAAACACTTAACCAGAAAATAAGAAAACAAAAAGAAGTTATTTGCTTAAATATTGATGAATTAGGTGTTCTTAATTAGCAGGGTGGTAATTTGGTAGAGAGAAGGTTAAACCAAAGGAAGTGGAAATGGGTAGTCCATGGAAGTCCAAAAGATCAGAACCTGACATCTATCACACAAGCAGTACAAGACGACTCGAATGATAAATTCTTCTCGTGGTTTTTCACTACATCTTCTGGGTCCGTTTTCGAATACCGAATATCAAAAAAAGCAGGTGAGTCTAACAAGAATTAGAGGGAAAAACCAATTCTTGTCAACATCATATCTTTGAGTTTCTATTTACTATGAGAAGAATCATAGGAGTTAATGCTAGATTGCGTACTGGTATCTTACATGAGGACAGGTAATGCTCAAGAAAATCAAATAAAAGAAACATGGGTCAATCATATGCATCCTCCACATGCCAAAGCTGCAAGAGGTATTGCCGGAGAGCAATTTCAGCTTGGACGGATACTTTTCCCGCTGGATGATGGAAGACTTGCAGAGTTGCATCTGTCGGGTATCGGTGGTGAAAATGCAGGGCCAACTCACCAAATCAATGTTAGAAGAAAAGCAACAATGAAGTATGTATGGTCAATATTAGATGCTCCAGAGACTGAAGGATGGAATGCCGAGTACTGCACTGACGAACGTGGGCCGACAAATTGCATCATGGGCATTAAGGATGAACCAACTGACTCGGCATCAACAAGATCACTGACAAGGAGGAGGAAGGGAAGCCAACAACAAGATTACTTATTACCAAATGCAGCAGCCAGTGAGCCAACAATATCTTCGGATGGATATAGTTTCACGGATAGTTGGATCGAGACAAACTTTCGTTTGAGAGTGATGCAAGGAGGGAGATCATTTTTCTTCATAACCGATGGAGGTTACACTTTCGAGCATCTTTATACAGAAAACGCATGGATATGGCTTAGGCATGAGCACCCCACGGCTATCAAAGGTGCGGTGGGAAACTACAATGGAAGTTTGTATGTGGTTGACATGGAAGGGAGCTTACTGATACGAGAGAGGAGCAGCAGTGAACTAGCTTGGATAAACTGCACTGCTTTGAGGAAAGGTACGGAAGTGATTGGAGGCCCTCCTTGGGATGGAATTCAAGGTAGAGCTATGAAAGTGACGGCAGAAGATTCGCTCTTCTTTGTGAGCAGGAATGGAAGATTACTACAGTTCACAGTAAGTTAACAAAACCATACAAAAAGAATAGTCTATCCTCTTTATGTTGCAATATAAAACTATTGTTGACCCATCTTCTAACAGTTCAACTTTTGGGAGAACTGATGCAATTACATGATATCAGAGTCCGTTCAAAGTAATTGCACTTTCTAATTCTAGTCATCACTTGTCGGGCCTTTTACTATTTATCCATCCCATTAGTTAGAGGAGTGTTAGAATATAAAGCTAATGGCCTACCTCTTAATTGTTTAAGCTTTGAAGAGAATTTGTAAACAAACACTTATAAGATATGTAGCAATACAGATGGAGACTAACAGCTAAGAATTGTTTTGTAGGTTGCATTGAGGAAATTCAAATGGAAAGATTGCAAGAACCCTCCAGGTACTAAAGTCGCATGCATAGTAGATCAGGAACTTTTTAGGGAAAACATAGTGTTTGTCGTCGGAACAAACGGGCGGCTATATCAGTACAACAAAGTGACTCAACTCTGGCATGAGCATCACCAATCTCAGCATTTGGTTCTATCTAGATTGCCAGGAACTGCTATGAGGCCTTCATCAATGTCCCTAACCGGCTCGCTTTTTATGCTCTCTAAAGATGGCGGATTGGTCGAGTATCATTGGAACTCATTGGACGGTTGGAACTGGGTTGAACATGGAGCTCCAAACAAAGGTGTAACGTTGGTTGGTTCTCCGGGCCCATCCTTTGAAGACAAAATACTGTTTTTGATTGGTTCAGATGGGAATGTATATCTGAGGTACATGGATCAAATGACATGGAAATGGAAAAACTGCGGTTTCCCATATGTGGGAAATACGGAAGATCATCAACAAGAGGCCAGAAATGATAGGAAGCAAGGGGTTTGTGTCGATGAAGATTTTGCAGGCAACTCTGAGAAATCGGAAAAGCTTAATGATGTCAACAAAGATTGTGATCCAAAGGTTAGTATTTATTTACAGAACAGTACTATATAACCCGACTTGGTTGAATAAAGTTGTGAGGGAGGGAGTGGACTCATGTGGAACCGACTCCCTCTCTCACATCCCGACTCCTCCATGTCATGATGTGAAGTAAATTGGTTGTGTTCTTATTCACAGGTAGCATCTACACGGCCAATTCCTTTTTCTGAAGATTCAGTGATCTTTGAGTTGAGAGATGGCAGAGTAAGAAACTACTAATTTCTGTGAGGATCTAAGTTGATTTGCGTGCAAAGTGATAATCATCAAAGAAATGAATATTGCTGATTTTGGTTTTCCTTTCTTTCTTCGTTTTTTTTTTTTTTTTTTTTTTTTTGGGTGCAGTTGGGAGAATTGACGAGAATGGAAGACAGTAATTGGGTATGGTCCAGGACAATAGGCACACCAACAAGCTTATGTATGGAGAACTACTGGACTGCTTTGGCAGCATAAGTGAGACAAACACACACCAAATATCATATCAGAACCACACTGTAAATATAAATTTTGTTTGCTTTACATAGAAGAAAGAGAATATCAGTTAAAAAAATATAAATAAATAAAATAAAAAAGAACAAGAAGAAGAAGAGAGAGAACCACACTTGGTCACGTTCATTGTACAGAGTGAGGAAAGTCACAATACAACGATACACCGTTTGACATAATATCGACACAAAAGGTTCAATACAAATTCTTAGCATCATTGCTGTCCTTTTAATTTTTTTTTTTTTTTTTTTTTTGGGCCCGGGGAGGGGGGGGGGGTGGGGTAGGGAAGAACATGTTACCCCATGAGAGTTGTACTTGAGAATATACCATGTACTTTATACATCATAAATGGTGGAGGCTACTCTTTTTGTTCGTATAAAAAGATGAAAAGAAAACAAAATTATTACTTAATTTCGTTTTAAACTTCAGAGTCGCAAAATTTCAAACACGTGAATACATTCATAATGAAATTTAAATTTAAAAAAAAAAAGGATTTCTATGAACTAGAACACTGTTAAAATGGCGGACTACACCAAAAGGGGGGAAAAAGGAAACAAAAAAGACTGATAATATGTACTAACATACAAAAAAAATAAAATAAAATAACGTGGGGAAAACAAGAACGTCTCAGAAGATGAAATCAAGGAAAAATCTACGTCAATCTTACAAAATCATCATTAATCTTTCTTCACGGGTGTCTATAATATCAGAATCACAACATTAAAGCATCCCCAAGTTAACTGGAACAAATCACTAACAAGAAACTCATCATTTAAGTGAATCCTCAAGGAAATAGAGATGAAACCATAAAACGGCTGAATCGCAAGCATTGACTAGAACCAAACAATAGTGATACCGAACCCCTCATTGAGAATCCACATTCCCTCGTGATAAAACATACAGCAAATTAGTATCTCCTCCTTGGACTCCTCGAGCGACGCTCTCTTAATGGCCTGCAAAGTTTCAATTGTTAGAACAATAATTTTGTTTAGTCCATACCTTCCACCATGCCAAGTACAACATAAGACATCACATCAGAAGGTTCACCAGAGTGTTCTAATTAAGTCTCAAGCCTCAATAGATGAAATCAGTTATCAGTTAGAAGATCTTAATCAGGTCTCACATAGATCACACGACTTGTCACACAACGTCTTCAACATCTAGTTTTAGACAGCTAATTAGAAATTCCAGACAAGAATTCAGAACGAACGTAACTCCACTGCAAATTGGTGCAGGGATAGCTACCAGCAAAGACATCCAACCATTCAAAGCCCTTGAGTCAATCTCTGCTCCAGTGGCGCACAACAATTCAAAAAAGATTTGGGCTTCACATAGACGTGCCACGCCTACACTTGACACATTTACTTGGTAAACTAGGTTTCCATTATATGTTCACAGAGAGATTATCTAAACATGTTTGTAAAGGAATATACGCCCAAGATATATCTTCACATCTTTGGTTAATATAACAATTACAGGTAGGGAATTGTGTTCATTAAGATGTAGCAGGTCTTTTCTTTCAATACAGGTAGGGAATTGTGTTCATTAAGATGTAGCACGTCTTTTCTTTCATATGAGAGAGATTATCTACTGCAATTAGAAGATATGCAAGTTAATAGAGGTAAACCTTATATTCTTCTTTTTGTTATCAAGGAAGGAGCCATTGGTGAAGGCCCAGTCCACAGAGATGGTCTGAGTAAGAAATTCAGCTCCATTCAGTCCAGATATTGCTGCTTGTGCTTCCTCAAAACTCTCGTATTCAATAAGCGCATAACCCTATTATGAGAGAAAAGCTCCAAGTCAACTCCCAAAAGGGACAACCATCAAGCATTAAACGCCATCAACAACATAGTATAATTGACATCAGCCAAATAAACTAACAAAAGGGAGTATTGCCTCAAATTGCCTCAAGTAGGCATACTATGAACGGATTCAGCTCATACACCACCTTATTTGGGTTCACTTCTTTATCATGTCACGTACTTAACTAAAATAGCCTTTTAAATTGAGATTTGATCTTTTAAGAAAAATGACATTTTTAATTGACGTGTCTTATTAAAGATACGTGAAGGGGACATGAATAAAAGGACACAGGGGTCAAATCCACTCTAAAAACTCCCTTAAAAATGATGGTTAATTGTTTCGCTCACTGCTATTTCATATAACAGTCAGTCATCAACTAAATAATAGTCTTTAATTGTCCGTTCTAAATCATAGCAAAACTTGCAAAGCTAACAAATTTTACACACAAACTTCTAAAACTAAAAACCTAAAAGTTCAAAATTAGCTAAATTTGAAGCAATAAGAACAACATAATACTTGTACATACCTTGACGAAACCAGTACGGCGATCAAGATTTAAATGCAAATTCTTAATCTCCCCAAATTCACCAAAGGCGTTCTGTAAATCATCCTCTTGAGCCTCCTCATGAACCCCAGTTACCAAAATAATCCAACCTTCAATTGCTGCAACCAAAACAAAAGTCGAGAATCAGGAAAGTACTAATTTTTGTTCGAAGGAGACGTCCCAAACTATAAACCCTAATGCAAAACTAGATAATGATTCCAAAATTCAGTAAGTTAGGAAAGTATTGAACGAATTCAAAAGGAACCATTGCTCTCTTAGTACATTTCAATCAAATTCCTTCACTTTTCTTTTGTTCAAATCTCAAAAAATACTTCAAATTCCATAAACCCTAAAGGCAGAGATATTGTATGATTGACCCCAAAACAACTAAATTTCGCTCAAAACCCTAGAACGAAATCAAGCACACACATTCCAGATTGATGAGAGCTAAAGATGGGAGAGAGAGAGAGAGAGAGAGACTAACAGCGTTGGGGCTCCAGGCCGTCGGAGGACTTGAGGGAATCAAAGTCGGCACCGGCTAGGCGGCTGTTGCGGTCGGCGTTGGGATCCTCACGGAAGCCACGGCCCTTGGTCTTCTTCTGGGGGAGGAGTGAGGAAGACGCGCCGCCACCAGTGATAGCGGACTTCAGCTTCGGGAGAGGGGCACGGGGAGAAGCGGAGGCGTCGGCATCGGCGGCTCCGTCCTCGTCCATGAGGTCGTCGTCCTCCGGCTCGAAGTCCACCGCCTCCACATCTGCGTTTGCCATGGCTGCTGCTGCTTCTCTCCTCTCTTTCTCTAAAATACAGCGGGATTCTCTCTCTAGAAACGAATCAGGACTTCAGAAATGATCGCGTGCTTATCATATAGGGTGGTTTCAGATGATCGTGGATCTTTGCAGTCAAAACGACAACAAAACTGAATACATGATGACCTAGAGAAAGGGGAAAAAAAAAGTGAGTTTTCCCTTTAAATTATTGACTTTTGTTTCCAAAAATAAAAATAAAAATTTTATTTAGGATGAAGATTAGAACTCTAAGCCATACTACGAAATCAAATTTAAAATTATAATTATATTATACTTTCAACTACTTTTCTTTCAAAATTTTAATTTCGATAATTTGTATCTTAATTTTTTAATTTATTATAAATTATTCTTTTATGTAATTTTAGATAAAATTATAAATCCTAATTATAAACGATTTAATGAGACTAATTCATTACTTTTTCTAGCTATTTTTAATCATAATTCTTATAAAAAAATTAAAATGGAATCAATTTAAATCTAATGTACGAAAATAAAAATTTTAGAAATTTATGTAACAAAATGAGAATAATCCTAAAGTTTAGAAAGAATATGTAAGATTAATCCTAAAAACAAAAGAATAGATAACAAAAAACAAAAACAAAAACAAGAAGGCACTAAAAGTAAAAAATACATGAGAAATAACTGAAGACTGATAATTATAACAAACCTTCTTTCTTTTTCTTTTTGCTGAGGGGAAAAAAAAAACGATAACAAACTTTGAGCACATAGGAGAACCATAAAGATCTAACTCGTGTATCCTTTTATTTATGTCCAATTTATATTCATTTAATCTTTAAAAAATTATATTCATTTAATAATTTATTAAACACATTAAATTAAAATATCATATTTTTAACTTGATGACAAGGCCAGGCTCAAGTAGTTTTGGGGGTTTAGGCGGAAATTCTAAATACGCCTTTTTCACAATTAAAAAAATCATATTTTCAAATTAAATATTATTTAATTAATTTTTTTTGTATAAATTATTGTTACATAATTATTAACAAATATTCTCTAAACAATATATACATTTAGAAAGAATTTTATTTTCAATACAAAAGTTTTTCAGTTAGGCCGATGTTTTTCTTTTGAAAAATCCTCTTCAACACTTGTATTTTAAGTTAAATGTACCATCAATATTAAAAAATGTCTTCGAGATTCAAAAATACTTTTTCAACTTCCAAGAGTTATTAGAGCAGTTCATAAGTATTAAAAGCAAATATTTTTTTTTTCAATTTAAATATGATAACACATTAAAATTAGGCCATCATTACTCGAACTCCTAAGAGTCCATTGTGTTTCCCAAAATTTCAATTGTTTGGTCTTTTTTTTTTTTTCTTTGTTATAAAACTTTAACAATTAAACATTGATTAAATTGATCAATTAAATTATTAATTACACGCACTAATGACATATAAATGAAACTTTAATTTTTGGAACTTGGCTCAACCTAGGGCCTTAGGCAATTGCTTTAGTTGCCTTCTGATTGAGCCGGCATTGCTTGAAGACGAGGGGATTTGGATAGGGTGAGTTTGGTTCACCAACTTGAACTTAAATTTTTCAACTCAATTTTTGTCTTTTTCTGAAAATTTTTTTTATTTTTTCTGAAAAAGTCAACAAAAATTACTATTGAAATTTAAAAATCTTAACTCAAACTCAAAAACCAAACACCCCCTTAAGCACCATGTGACAGGATGCCACCACATAATATTTTCAAATAAAAACTTAATTTTTAAAAATTTAAACAATTAATTTTTTGCTTAATTTTAATTTTTTTTTTTTGTTTTGTTTTACTTTGTTTTATTTGTTTATTCGGTGTGGATCTTAAACCCAACACATAACAATTTTAAATAAAATATAATTAGAAAAAAAGGTTAAAAATAAAATTTTAAATGATTTTTTATTTTTTATTTTTGTTTTATTTTATTTATCTATTTTGCATGTGTTTGTACATATATTTTAACTAGTATGAATTAAAATGTCATTTTAATTGATTATATTATTAAAAGTAAATTAGCCAAATCCACAATATAGCGTCAAGACGACATAACAACAACAATTATAAACACGATATTGATGTTAAAACGACAAGAAAAACTTGACGATTTTTTTTTTTTTTTTTGGCTAGAAGAGGAAAAACTTAACGATGGAATTAATAACAACTACGAATTGAAGATAAAATTCAAACAAAAAACAAAAAGATGGGAACGACAACGAAACTAGAAAACGAAAAAACGGCGAGAAAATTAAAACGACAACAAAAATGCGAATGAAAGAAACCTAAATAAACGACAATGAACAGGCCAACCACCAGGCTAGTTGAAAACGACAATGAGAAACGCCCACGACACAGACACTGATACAGTAAGGAGTTCTGGTGAGTTTTGTTTTTGGTTTGGCTCTCTCTCTCTCTATTGAAATACAGTAAGACTAAGGAGTTTGGGGAGGGTAGCGATCTACTGGGCTTTGGCGAGGGAAATGGAGTAAAACCTGCGTTTCGTGGTACTGGTACACGTTCTCCTTCTCTCATTGTCTTGAAAAATGATGTAATTGATTTTCTTTTTAGTATTTTTACTCTCAATTAAGTGAAAATTACGTTTGTTTATTTTGGTATCTTTCTTCAATCTAGTTTTGCAGAGATGGTAAAGAATCAATTTTGGGGATGGATGTTTATCACACTCGGCTCCGTTTGCTTTCTGGGTTTCGTTTATTCCGCCATTTTGTCCAAGTGTCTTCCTCCTTCAACCAACCCCATAATCTCTGCCCTGCAAAATGATTGGTATTTTTGTTAAACTTTCCCCTTTCGGTTTCTATTCTTTTCAGAAATGATGAATTCATGACCTATATTTAATGCCTAGTGTTATTTTCTTTTGAGGATTATGGAGAAGCATTTGAACTCATTTGGGTTGAAAAATTAATCATCTTTTTGGTAACTCTCAGCATGATTGTCATTATTCGTCTAAGCAACCGAATTCAGAATTGTAGCCAAATAATAATAATAAATAAATAAAAAAGAAGAAAACAACTCATAAAAAATAATAATGATATATCTGAAGATACTTTTTTTTTTTTTTAGAACTTGGGCGTGGATTCGAACTCTCTACACTATGTGATGCGGGTTAAATATAAAATTATCGCTAAGTTATGTACGTGACCACGAAGATACTGAAGATACCCAATTGCTTAGTAGGTGTCTTTCTTTCTTTCCACTTGTCTTTCCTGTGTTATAAGCTGTTACGCCTTTTTGTAAACTTAAAATTGCCAATGAATAGTCTCAGAAATTGGTTTTGTTTCTGGTACATTGACTTGTAAGTTCTTGTTCCTCTCTTTGGGTCTGTGATGGTGTCACAGACATATAAAATTTAGCAGTCCAATTTGGTAATATTACAGGTTCTGCTTGTTGACTAGTAGTTTCCAAAAGTTGTTCTGAATGAATTCTCAATGTTTGATCTGCTTTGCTCGTGGAACAGGTATTCATGCTTCTTGGTGCCCGTGACTCTCCCTGTCCTTGTGGTTGCTGCATACTTCCACTGGCTTAGCATGAAGTTGTTCAAACACGCTTGATTTCTGCTTCAAACCTCCTTCGAATCGATACGAAACAAAACAAAACAAAACCCCACTTCTTAGCTAACCAAGGGCTGAAATCTTTTTCAGCCTTGTTATAAAAGTTCTCACATCTTCACAGGGCCATGTTTCTCACACATCAAACCAGTTCAAACCAAAAAATATCGATCAGTTTTGAGTTCATATTCTCATCCCATGCTTTTCCTTTACACAGGCAATTCAACTTTTTGCTTGCATCTGAATTTTCATTTGGAAAGGAAAAAAAAAACACAAAAAAATCAGATGTGGTTTTTCTGCTGTTCAAGCTTGAACACTGTCTGCATTTACCAGTTTTTGGACCTTTTGTGGTATTTTGAAATGGGCCGGACTTTACTCGAGTAGTCATGTTTGATTGGGCTTCAAAGAGTCGGCCCAAAGCGTGGCTCTTTAAAAAATCCAAAGTCGCACATCAACTTTTTCGGCCGATAAAAAGGGATCAACAGTACTTTATTTCCCCATTACATTTATTAATGATCCGTTTGATACAACGGCTTAAAAGGAAATTTTCAAGTTTAAATTTTTAAAAACTAATTATAATTTTTTTTTACTTTTTAGAAAAAGATAAAAATTGAGATGAAAAATTTAAGTTTAAGATAATTTGTCAAGTAGAGGCTGAGAATTTAGTAGAACCATGAGTAGAATAACGTTGACTCTTGGCTTGTGTTTGGTTTGCTTTTTAAGTTGGAATTGATTGAATTTTTAAAAATTAATTATAAATTTTGTTGATTTTACAGAAAAAAAAATAAAAACTGATATAAAAAATTATAATTTTATTAAAGTTAAACTTAAATGTTCAAACATAACCTTGATTTATTCTCCTATTAGATTCAATTCAGAGTTATTTAGTTAATTATAAGTTCATAATTATTTTTTAGCAAATTATAGCTTTTGATAATGAACCTTAAAATGAGGACGTGAAAAGTCAAAGTTTGATGTTGAAGCTGAAAAATATCTAAAAAAGATGTTCACGACGATTATACCACTATCACCTATTTCATGGCTGTCCCATATTTTTCTTTTACAGAATTTCCTTCTCCTTTAATATTGGTCGTGTTAGGTCATAGGCTGTCTTTTTTAAGTCGTTTTCTAGTAGATACTAAATAGACCGAACAATAAAGACTCGAGGTGATGAAAGGAACAAATAATAACGTTGAAATCAGAAGGGACTGTTTCTTCCACATTTAGCCTGTGGGCTGTGTGAGTATGGGTCGGTTGGTGCAGAAAATAATGAGGAGGCAAAAGGCCACAGGGACCCCCCACCATTTAAGAAATATCAATCATGCCCATAAAGGATGGAAGAACAGCGGCAGCTACTGTTAAACTCAATAATTAATCTTCAAATTTTGTAATTTTCCCAAATTATATGTTTGCCATATGATTAGTCCTCAAATTTAAGTTATTTTCCATTTATACTATACTAAAAGGAAAATAGCTTTGAATAAAATTAAATTAAAAAGAAAAATAGAAAAATAGATACTGAATTTCTGCATATTTGATTTGAAAATGTCTATTAAAAGTTCAGGAGTGAATTATCATATGGTTTTTTTTTTTTAACATATCATGTATTTTTTTTAGCAAATATCATATAGGGATTAAACACGTTAACAAAAATATATAGGGGTTATACACGTCACTTCAAAAATTTAGACACTATAGTCTATGGTTAGTGCAGTAAACACCATCATTAATAAAACATAAATACTATAGCTAATACTCTACGTCACTCACCTTTTTTAATATTAGTTTTCTTTTTCTTTTTTGGGACAAGTTTAGATCCTAAACTATTAAGGCGTCCTGTTTGGTTCGTTAGTTTCAGTTGAAATATTTTAGTTGTAATAGTAAATTTTTTTGAATTTTCAGAAAAGACAAAAAATTTTTTAGGAAAAAGATAAAAATTTTTTTGAGAAAAAGACAAAAAAAAAAGTACAGTTTAAGTTGAAATGAGATGATGAAGCAAACAAGTCCTAAAATGTTGATGCAGTAGTATTTTTTATTAATTTTTAAACGGAATTTATCAATAATTTGATAAAAATTTATGCTTACTAATTGACTTCATCTAAAAATTAATAAAAAAGAATCGTATAATTGTATTTTTAATAGTTTAGGATCACTAGAATTATAGAAAAAAACAATAACGACGGAAATTATATAAATTTAAAAATTTAGAAACTGAATAAGTAATTTATGAATATGTATGTATTTAGAAAGTAATTTAAAACGGGCATATTAGTCGTAAAAAAATATATATATATATATATATGCATGCTGGCAAAATAAAATTATAGTGCTAATATATATAAACAGTATGATACGACAAAGATTATGTATGAGATGTTACAATTATCAAAGAAAAAAAATGTATGATATTCTACCAATACAAATGGATAATATAACTTCATTGGGTGGATGGGTTGACAAATAAGTGTGTGCTTTGTTAGGTTTCTCCCTTTCATTTATTCGGATTTGAGTTAAAAGTATGATTTGATAATAACAGGATAGATCTCAGATGATTAATTGAGAGAAATTAATATAAAAAACTTATTTATGTTATATATGAAGAAAGAAATTCTCCTTTGTAAAATTAAAAATTTAAAAATAATAAGATTATCTGATATTCTTTTTATTAAAAGAAATACATATAGATAATATAACTCATTAATTTTCCAGTTGATTAGAGCTGAATTCGAGGTTGTACTTGTCTATACACACTTCGGAAATATATATATACATATATAGTTATGTTTTGAGTGCTGAGTTTTTTAAATTTTCATTTTAATTTTTTTTGGCTACAAAGCTGTGTAGTTGTACCTCAGAGGCGGGTTTTGAATGCGATAAATTCCAGACAATAAAAGAGAAATCTATTTATGGTGCGTTTGGTTGATCATCTCGTTTCAACTCAAACTGTACTTTTTTTTATCTTTTTTTCAAAAAAATTTTGTCTTTTTCCTAAAAAGTTTTTTGTCTTTTCTAAAAATTTAAAAAAATTTACTATTTCAACTCAAACTAACCAATCAAACAAACCTTTAATGATTTTAGTAGACACAACTACAGTAATGCCCTTTCGAGTTTAAAAAGCAGATCCGAATCCACCCTCCCACTTAACCATGTTTTTGTCCAAATCCGTAAAGACAAAAAACATCTAGAGAGAGAAAGTTGAAGAGAGAGAAAGCGTAGTGTGGTGTACAGGATATCTCTTCTCCCAAGGCAGCTCTGCTGCCTGCTTCTTCTGCTCAGTTTCCTAGTCCCACTGCCACCACCACCACCACCACCAGACTTTGTTTTGAGTCAAGTTTTAAACTCAGATCCGCCAAACCAAAGATCGTCTCTTTTTCTCTCTCTCTAAAAACTCCTTGTTCTTCTTCTTCCTTTTGTCTTCAGACTTCTTTTATTATTTCTCGCTCTTTCATCACATGGGTATGAGAGAGAAAGTCTCACCACCTTTGTATACGTAGTAGTTACAATCATTTTACTTTTTTTTTTTTAATTTTTAACAAAGCCCAAAAAACAAACAAAAACAAAACATAAAAGGTACAAACACGCTCCACTCTCACTCCTCCCATTCACATACGTCCTCTTTTCTCTCTCTAAACTGGAAAAGCTGATTCCTTTTTTTTTTTCCCCCTTCTCTCTCTAACAACATCCATGGATTCTTACGAGGCTAGTCGAACCGTTTTCTCGAGGATCCAGAGTCTCGAACCAGAAAACGCTTCGAAAATCATGGGTTACCTTCTGATACAAGACTATGGCGAGAAGGAGATGATTCGCTTAGCCTTTGGTCCTGAGACCCTTCTTCAAAACCTCATCCTCAAGGCCAAAACCCACCTGGGAATTCTCCCCAAATCTCTCCCCATTTCCAGGCCTAACCCATTTCCAAGCCCTCCTCTTTCTTACGCCAGTGTTTTGAACAGAACAAATTCTAGTTCCACTTCCTTGTACACTCCGACAACTGACCTCCTCGAAGACTTCTCTCCGACAGCCGCCGCCGCCGCGTACGAGGATTTGCAGCAGAGCTGCGCTGTTCCCGGCGGCGGGCTGTATTTTGGGTCGTCGTCCGAGGAGGTCAGTTCAGCAGCAGGGCTGGGGTTCAGACCCTGCTTGTACTACGCTAGAGGGTTCTGTAAAAACGGCAACACTTGCCGGTTCTTCCATGGAGATTCACCTGCCGAGAGTGGTAACGAGATTGAACAGTGTCAAGAGTTTCTCAGACTTAAAGCTGCTCAGTCTCAGATCGTCGCCGGCGCTTCTTCTTTCCCGTACGACAACAAGTCTGTTAGTTTGCTCATGCAACAACAGCAGATTGAACCCCAAAGGTATATACATATATACACATATATACACAAGTAGAACTAGCTCAAATCCCCAAGTTTTCTTCTTTATTATTACATTATTATGACTGATTTTTTATTTTTTATTTTATTTTTATTTTTGGTAGATCGCCAACAGGTGGAATGATGATGGCGGAGGAGGTTCAAAAGTTTGGGAGGTGTCGTTTTGAGAGAAACGACGGCGTCAACCCGAGCGCAAGGCAAATCTACTTGACATTCCCAGCTGATAGCACGTTTAGAGAAGAAGATGTGTCCAATTACTTTAGGTACACTTTACTTGATTAAAAAGTTTCTGTATTTTTTTTTTTAAATTTTTTTACCAAGAAGAGTTTGTAGCTTGTTTTGGTAGTAAAAAGTCCGAGAAAGGGATGGTCAGCGTTAGCATACCTCGTGGGCGTTACTGAAAGAGATTGAAAGAGATTGTAGTTAGTTTCTGATTTCATTTTTTTTGATTGAAGCCTGTATGGACCTGTTCAAGATGTGAGAATTCCATACCAGCAGAAACGGATGTTTGGATTTGTTACCTTTTTATATCCAGAGACTGTCAAGCTCATCTTGGCCAAAGGAAACCCGCATTTCGTCTGCGATTCGAGGGTGCTTGTTAAGCCTTACAAGGAGAAGGGAAAAGTAGTAGAAAAGTATGAGATAAAAGTTTTCCTCTTATTGCTCTTTAAATCTTATTCTACCAGGATGACGGATTATTCTTTTTTTTTTTTTTTTTTTAATGAATTTCATGAATTCAGAAAACAACTTCAGCAACAACAACAGCAACTGGAGAACGGAGATTATCCTCTGTGTTCAAGCCCATCTGGGCTTGATTATGATCTCCATCATGGTAAGATAATAATGGTAAAAAAAAAACAATCTTTTGGAAGTTGATCTAAGCGCTAATTTGATCTTATGTTTGTAGGGTCAAGAATGTTTTACAATAATACACAAGAGATGTTACTAATGAAGAAACTAGAGGAACGGGCTAATTTTCAGCAAGCCATTGAACTCCACGGAAGGAGGCTGATGAATCTGCAACTTATGGACCTCAAGAATCAGCATTATCATCGTCATGGTCAATTCCATCGCAGTTTGTCTTCTGGCTCCACAGTTCAGTCCCCAAATGCTTTACCTTACTCTCCCAATAGCCAAGTCCTCGTTCACGAGACCGAACGATATGTTCCTGATGGTTGGTGGATTAACTGTGTTTCCTTTTAAATTATGGTCTGATTAGAGAGGAATCTAAGGGCAATTTTCTTGCATTGTGTTGTTATCGCAGAGAACAATGGCGGGTCGATTGCAACTATCTCTCAAAATGCTGGTTCAGATGATAAACAGCATAGCGTGAGCAAGGAAAATAGTGGCATTGGCAAGGAGTTGGCCAAGATCGAAGAAAGCGACTTTGGTGAAAGGTAGAAACTTGATGGAATTTTAGATGCACAGGTTTAAATTTTAAAATTTGGTCATTAATTTGTTTGCAATTCATCTGATATGCCCACAAATATTGTTTGGAGTGACAATCGTATGGCTAATTTTGTTCTTTGTTTTCAATAGCAGTATAGAGCACATCCTGCCTGATAGCCTCTTTGCTTCTCCTAAGAAATCAGCTGCTGACCACACTGCTGTCTTCTCCGCTTCTTCCACCGAGGAGCCCGGCGAAATGACCAATACTGCATTGCTCTCCGCTTCTACCCTCAACATAGCTTCTCCGAAATCTGTTTTCGCCAAATGCTCAGGTACTTGTGATGGTAGAGCTTCCGTTGGGATACAGTTTTTAACCGTATGATCGTATCAGAGTCATGTTGTCGTAAAACAACAATAATAATTTTATGAAATTTGATAAAGATTTGACGGTCAAAAACCGCGGGACACTTTTATAGCACTATGATTGCTATAATTCCTTGGAAAAAGGAGGAAAATATATTCTAAATCCAAGTTTCTTGTTAGGTTTTGTTCTGGGAATGGAACCACTAGAATGTAATTGATGAAGTTGGCAAATGGCGGGATCTGCACTTTATCAGGGTGAGCATTATTGATCTTTTTTAAAAGCGTCTAACTTTTTTTTGTCCCAATTTAAAATGATTTGCTCATTGAATCCCAATTTGTCTTTACCGTTCTTTTGTTGCAGAAATACATAAAAAAGATAAAAAAGAAAAAATCCTCGTTAAGCTGTATAGCCAAAAACGACAACCCACAACAAGAAGTGACCTGTAGGCAACACATCTCAGCAAGATCACCATCATTATCATTATTACATATATATATATATAATATATATATATATTATACTAGTTATAGTGAATACACAACTTTGTACACTTTTGAAATAACAGATGGAACTGATTTATGAGAGTGGGGTCTTTCTTCTGTATGTAACCCCCTCTCTTTTTAGGTGTGTGCTGGACCACAGAGAAAGAGAAAGCCTAGTGGTAGTAGTAACTCTATATATATATATATATATATATATATGATGTTGGTAATTTACCTTTTTTTTTTTTTTTTTTGTTGGAGGGCATTTATCCTACCACCTGTATTTTGTATGGTGTAAAATCTACAGAGAAAAGAAAGTCTGTATTATGCAGGAAAAGAAAACAGAAAAATTGACCTATGATGTGAAGTTGTCCCAAGAGAGCTTTCAGAAAAAATAAAATAAATTAAAATAAAAAATGCTGTATCATAAGCATTCCTACTAAAAGCTGTGTTTTTCTCTGGCAAAAGTTTTTCTTTTCATATATGTTCTGAAATGAAAAAAATACTTTCTTGATAGAATTCAATTTTACATACTTTTGTGATTTCGAGGTTTTTATACTATTTAATGCTTAGAAAGATGCACATTATCGTCTCCAAAACATGTAAATCTCATTAGGCGGGTAGGAGTGGAAAGTTTAGGTAAGGAGGAGGGTTAAAAAGTGAAAAATTAGGAAAGAAGGGGGGCTGAAAGACAAAGGTTGGTGTTTCATGTGAGAAAAGGGAAAACTTTAGGGGACTTTTTTGTCTCATACTGTGGTTTCTTTAAAGTGGACATGAAGGGGAGGGGGGTAAGACTAAGGGCCACACACTCACATGGGTTCTGACAGCAAAACATGAATGGTATCCGGGCACGACGCACTTCTTTCCCTTTCAGTCTTTAACCCCGTCCTGATCTTTTTTTTTTTTTTTTTTTTCTGGTTATTGGCAAACTGTGTTTTGTCACTGTCTCGAATTAATAACAGTCCGTTTAGGGGTGTTTGGTGTGTTAGTTTGAGTTGAAATATTTTAGTTGTAATAATAAATTTTTTTGAATTTTCAGAAAAAACAAAAAACTTTTTAGAAAAAAGACAAAAACTTTTTAGGAAAAAGACAAAAAAAAGTTTGAAATGAGTTGGAAATGAGATATCCCTCAAACTCTCCCTTAGTTTATCAATTTGAGTTATAAATTTTAAATTTTAATAGTAATTTTTGTTGATTTTTTAGAAAAGATAAAAAAAATTTTCAAAAAAGATAAAAAAATTTTTCAAAAAAAGACAAAAACTGATATGAAAATTTTGAGTTGAAATGGTAAATCAAACGAGAGCTAAAACACTGTTAATGTTTTCTGTTGCAGCTTACATGACCATAGATTTTTAAAAATATAGTCATACTAAGTGACGACAATTTCCGTTTGGGAGAAATATCTAAGGGGGTGTTTGGTGTGTTAGTTTGAGTTGAAATATTTTAGTTGTAATAGTAAATTTCAGAAAAGACAAAAAACTGGGAAAAAGACAAAAACTTTTTAGGAAAAAGACAAAAAAAAGGGAGAGTTGAATGGAATCTAAATGGAAATATTTGGGATAGAAACATTTAAATGAAAAACTTTTAATAAAAATATTTAGATTGTAATCCGAACTGAGGTTTGGATATTAACATTGTGAATATAACATTTAAATATGCATTGAGAAGTAATTATCTGAAAATACATTAAAAGGAGATAAGGAATGGCATATGAAATGGTTTTTATTTTTTATTACATCACTTTAGCGCATGTATCTGAATGGAAGTAAATTTTGGGAGGAGGGATTTTTTGTCATTTAAGAACAAAAAAACCAGATGACATTTCATTGTCCATTTTCAATTGTTTTTAACGAACACATTTAAAATGATAATTCAAATGGAATTCCCCAAAGTTTCCAAATGGTTGTGCCAAACAATAACTTTATTTTTCTTCTAAGTCTGATTGTGTAACCAATATGAGAGTTTCAACTTCAGGGTGTTTTTTGGTAAATAAAAAAGAGAATCGATGGTGTTTTTACATCCCTCAATCCAGTGCATAACGGGAAAGTGGAACCACCGATAGGATGACAAATGATTGTATCCTTTGACCTTCATAATTTAACAAATTAGAGACTCACATAGTCTATCGATAAATGAAATTGTCAACCGACCAATTGTGTGATGCATGACTTAAATCCTTGACTTTTTCATAAAAGGTTACTAAAAAAAACATTTTTGGGAAATTTTTATCGCAGGAGTCCTTATTTTTCACTTCCGATAGCAACTATTATTTTAGCATTAATGTCTCAAAATAGGAGTAACGTTGGTAAGTCGCTTAAATTTGATTTCCAAGTTCATCCCTAGAGAAAATAGTTTGTTGTTTTTTCGGTTTTTGATGTTCCTAAAATTGGGTTGATATTAAATTTGGAAAAGAGTTTTTGTTGTTTTGGGGATGAAACAGTTGCCCATGTTAAGGCCAACATATATGTAGGGGAAGAAAGAGAACCACCTTGGGAGCATGTTGGATAAGCAGACATAAATTGGGGGTCCTAATTACCCATCTCTCTCTCTGTCTCTCTCTGTCTCTCTCTTTGTGTTTCAGCCTAAATGTGGTTAGGATGTCACCATCATTAACACCCCCAATATACTGTATTTATAAAAATAAAAAAAATAAAAAAAACCCATGTATTGTGACATAGCTGGCCTTCTCATTACAATTATTGGACCTTTTTTGTCCCTTCCTTGGCTTTTATTTGGAATTACTAATCTATGTTTTTCTTCTTATGTCATAATCAACCTCACATAACCTATGATCGACTGATTAATACTATGGTACTAATTTACTAGCTATAGTAGTACTCACCTGTACCCTTTTTTTTTTTTTTCCTAAACCGGTCGCCTTTACGTTATATTTGGTCAGCGAGATAAGAAGATGATAAGTGATTAATATCGAAATAACTGTTTTATCTGTCATTTTATTTGTCAAATTCTCTCTTCTTTCTTTCCAAAATGTAAAAATTCATCATCTTATTTATTTCGATTCTCTGTTCCATTATACCAAAATATGTTTTATTGGGGGGGGCTACATACCAGCTCCTTTGTACAGCACTCCATGTAGTTTTTTTTTTTTTTTTTTTTTTGTGAATAAAGGATCTTGTGGTGATCTATCATTTCCAGATTTTTAACCCCACAGCTAAGAATCATTTTCCCTAAATATAGCAAAGACAAAGAACTCCATGTATTTATGCTATGTAACAACTCTCACATAATGATTTGGCAATCTTATGTGATTGAATTAAGCTGAAGGCGTGTAGCTAATTTAATTGAAGAAATTGACACCCTAACAATAATTTGCTGCATTGATTTTCAAAATATGAAAACCTAGCATTTGAGTAATCATGCTTGTTGTAATTATCTTTTTCCAAGTATTCACCCAAAAAAAACCAAAAAAAAAAAAAAAATTTCCATGTCTTTTTATTGAAGAGAAAGGCATAATCTTTTAGCAAAACTTGCATTAGCTTAAGGTCCCTTTTGCTTATGCTTTTACGCTTTTGCTAATAATTAACCATCACTTTATTTAAGTAGTACAAGTAGTATATTAGACTCCAACGTTACCCTATCTCCTTTCCCTTCTTGTCATTCAGAGTACATAATTTATTCCAAAGTAATAAAATATTAAAAAAAAAAAAAGGGTTACTTATCATCATTGGTTTACTTTGCCAAATATTAGAATTGCTGCACAACAAAGGAGACAATTATCCTATCCTAATATTCCCTTAAAAAAAAAAATTATCCTAATATACTTATGGTAATGCATTACAAAGAATGGTCAATGATAACCACTAATGGGTTGTTTGCAATCGTAAGGATGCTTTTTATGTCTTCATGTCAAAAATTTTCTCAATTTGTTACTCGATAATTCTAATTCAAAAAGTATTGTTCATTTACTCAAAAAGTATTTTCAAAATCTGAGATTGGTTTTGTTTTATTGATGCAATCTAAGAATTTTTTTTTTTAATGATGCGGATGAGAGAAGAGACATATGACTGAGCAAAAAATTGGTTCGAATGAGCTTTTTATTAATACTAAGATCAGTTTGATAGAGCTTTTGATTTTGTCAGTCGCACAATAAAAGTAAAAGTGGTATCTTTTTATTAAGTATTTGGGATTCATATTTTTAAAAGAATTTTTGAAATCAAGATGATTTTAAAGTTTTCTAATAAAAAATAAAAATATTAACACAAATTTTATATTATCTAACTTAAATTTTGATACAAACTTTAAGCCCATTCAAAATAACTTTTTTTGAAAATTACATTTTTCAACTTTGACATAAAACTCTTATTAAAAATAAAACCTTATTTGAGATGGTCAAACATTTGCAAAAATAATTTTTGGACCAATTAAACATAAATAGCTTTTAAAAAGCTGTGTCAGATATGAAAAATTGATGACAATGAATGAGTTCACAAGAACATTCACAAAACAGAAAACACCACGATTCCAATTTCTCAAAAAATAAAATAAAATAAAATAAAAATCTTCCCATGAAACAATTGTATTCTTTGGGCAATCAAAAAATGTCACCAAAAAAAAAAAAAAAAAAACAGGATTTGGATGGATGTTTTGTTTGGTTTAGAAGCTCACTCTCACAAATGGCACGTTTTACGTGAAGGGGAGGACTTTGACCACCAACATGATCAAATTAAAAAGATACTGATGCGATACTCCCAAAAGGATGAAAACATTGAAATCCCCACCGTCCAATACTTGACGTTATTTCCATCATCAGAATCTAGGAATCATCAGACGGCGTGAAGTTTGACACATGGAATAATTCCAAAGCAATGGTCAACACTAGAGTAGAGTGAAAAATGCAATATATGGTAATAATATTGGGGTGAATCTCTAGGGTGGGTGTGGGTAAAAAAAAAAAAAAAAAAAAAAAAAAAAGGGTCAGCGTAGCAAGGGGTCCAGAAAGCGAACGTGCACTAATTTATAAATAAAATTTGGGCCCCAAAAAAGCAATCACACGCTCTGCAGTGTGGCCAATACAAAAAGTTAGAATATTATATCTACAATAAAACTTCTGACACCCCCCCCCCCATGGTAACTTTTGCGTCACTTGTAATCATTTTTTTAACCAACTAAAATATAGTGTGCAAGATTCCCATCTAGCACTATTAAAAAAAAAAAAAATTTAACGTGGTAATTTAAAAAGGGGTAAGAGGGCTTTATTAATTTAATAAATAAAACAAGTAAAAAGACATTATCATTTAATTTTTTTTAAATCATGCGATCAATTCTCTATCAAATGATGAGTATGATTTGGAAAGTTTTTTTTTTAAATCAATATTAACTAAAATTTGTATTGAAAATTAAATTAATTCTTTTAAAATTTAAACGATTTATAACCATGCGATACATCAGGTCGGGTATTTTTAAGTTCATGAGATAAATTATCAAAAATAAAAATTGATAAAGCAAATTATAATCATAGTGACAAGTTCATGAATAATGATTATAAAACTATGAAAATCAAATCCTAGTTGAGTTTCAAATTTAAAAGTTCCAAATGTAACAGATATTTTTTTCCTTTCTATCCATGTACTGTGAAATGGGATATGGTTACCTTCCTTCTCATGAGCTCCCCTACCATGTGTTCAAAAGAAGCATGCAGCAATATTTCTATAAGGGTAGTGTTTGTTTTCTCCAAAAAAAAAAAAAAAAAAATAAAAACTTTATAACTCAGACGTGACTCTAACTTATTCTCAACAAACAAATCTTGGCGTACCTTATATTCAAGCAAGATTAGATTTTTGTTTGTTTGTTTGTTTGTTTTGTTTTTTTCCCCTTATGCCAAGACAAATAAATTTATGTTAGGGCATTGAGTAGTTGTATAGTACGTAGCAAAAACTATACTCAAACGGAAATCTCACTTGGGAATGATATTAGTTTGTCACTCAAAAAAACATTGGAAGGCATCTTGAGGAAGCTAGGGGCCATCTAATCTAGAAAATAGGAAACCATGCCATTCACTACAAATCTGTGGTCACTATTTTCATTAGCTAGGCATTGCTTCCATGTTCCATCATTAGTTTAATGAATAGATTTTGGACCCTATTATATAACATATAGATATAAAACTAACAAAAATGGAACACTTCCTTTTCTTCTTCTAGGCCAAGGGGGCTTACTTTTTCCGCCTCTAAAATGACCAAAAAAACAATTCACCAATTAGAAAGTTTAAAGAGGAAAAGGGAAATTTGACAAAGAATTATAGACTTTAGTTTGATGATATTTAGTTGTGAAGACAGAATAAATTGACCTTAAAGGGTGATAAGTGATTGGCAATTATAAAGTGATTGACCTTGTAATTGAAATACATAAAATCAGGTATAAATACAATGGCGAAATATAGTCAAATATTAAATATTTCAAAAAGAAAAATAGTCAAATTTTACAAGTAATTTTAACATCAAAATTACGTGTATGACTATAGCCTTCTTCTAGTTTGATATTAGTGTCTTTCTCATCAATTTGGAAATTCGTTAATATTTCCCCTTCATATTAACATATGTATTAACCCATGCTTGGAAGGGATTTTCCTTCAATATATTTACTATGTTTTCGGCCAAAGCATATATAGCAACTCTACCTTTAATTATTTGTATAATCTTCCATTTTTAAAAGGAAACTTCAAAAAAAAAAAAAAAAAAAAAGAGGAAACTTTCAAAAATTTTATGAAATAAAATTTAAAAAAAAGAAAGAAAATTTAAAAGGAGAAGAGAAGTGGGGTCATGGGTATGTGGGGTCCTTTTTGAATTAGGGTTTGAATCACTTTCTTTGAACTGAAATAATTAAAATAATAATAATAATAATGATGAGAAAAAATACAGATGACATACTCACGTGTATAATTATACGGTATATATTATATATACACATCCGATACGACCTCACTTCAGCTGTTGACAATTACCCTTCGTTTGAAGTAGATCTGAAATCTACCACCCTCCCTCAACGATAGATTACAGAGAGAGAAGACAGAGAGAGAGAGAGAGAGAGTGTGTGTGTGTGTGTGTGTTTTGAGTGAGAAACTCACAACTCTACCAAATCAAGCGAGACCCGCTTTGTTTAACACTCCAAAACCCTACTTATACTCACTCACTCTGTTTGTTTGGGACTCTCTGACAAAAAAAAAAAAAAAAAAAAAACCCAAAAAAGAAAAGTGCCATTCTCGCTCTCCTTCGGTGGAGAGCAGTAAAGCAGGAAAACCCAGGAAGCAAAAAAGAAAAAAAAAAAAAAACCAGAAAGAAAGAAAGCCATGGATTCTTACGAAGCTACAAATATGGTGTTTTCGAAGATTAAGAGTGTAGACCCAGAAAACGCTTCGAAAATCATGGGGTACATTCTCATACAGGACCTTGCGGACAAAGATTTGATGCGTTTGGCGTACGGCCCGGACACCCTTTTGCACTCGCTGATCGTGAGGGCGAAAATCCAGTTGGGACTTTCGTCGAACACTTCGTCAACACCTTCGACTCCTTCTTCTCCCTCGCCGCTCAACCCAATCGCCAGGCCTTCAAACAGTAACTGCAACCCGTTTTCGCAGTCTTCCCCGAGGATAATCCCAAATGGCGGCTTCGATTTCAAGAACCATTCTTCTCCGTCTTCGAATTCCGGTTGGCCTCTTTCTGGGTTCTCCAACAACCCGGCCATTAGCCCAAAGTCCGGCCCTTTACTCTCCTACGACAACATCCGCTCCGCGCCGCTTCCGTTCCATCACAAGAACGGCGGCGCCGGCGACGGCGGCGAACTGATCGACGAGAACCAACTCACCGAGTACCTCTCGTTCCTCAACGGCTCGGAAGACATAGCGGTCGATCCGCGGATGGAATTTGGCCATGGCGTCCAGGATTGGCCCGGGGCCCACTCAATGAGCAATGGCGACGCCCATTTCCTCCACCGGAGGAGCTTCTCGGCGAGCGACGCGTCGTACGTGTCCGACGATTCGGGTCTCGGTGGGTTCAAGCCTTGCCTCTACTTCGCCCGAGGGTTCTGCAAGAACGGGAGCAACTGCAAGTTCGTGCATGGCGGCTGCGGCGGCGGCGGGGGGTTCGGAGATTCCTCGGACGCCGCCTCCGTGGTCGTCGGCTCGCCGAGCGGCAAGTTCGACGGTTTCGAACAGCACGAGGAGATGATGAGATTGAAGGCCGCTCAGCAGCAGCAACAACAAAGGCTAGCGGCTGCTTCTCAGTTGATGTCTGGAGTGTCGCCTTCAGTGTACAACAAGTACATGAACTTCCTCTTGCAACAGCAAAATGACCCACAAAGGTTTGTTATTGTATCTGCAGATTTCCTTGGAACGAAACCCTTTTGGGATTGGATACGGATAAGAATTTTTAAAAATTTTTTTATATCTTTTTTTGGGGGAGTTTTAGAGCGGCAGCTGCGGCGGCGCTTATGATGGGGGAGGAGTTTTACAAGTTCGGGCGGTGCAGATCAGAAAGGAATGAGTTTTTGTCAATGGCTTCCGCGGAGAAGATGAACTCGGCTTCAAGACAGATCTATTTGACTTTCCCAGCTGAGAGCACTTTCAAGGATGAAGATGTTTCGGAGTATTTCAAGTAACATACTGTTCTCTCTCTCTCTCTCTGGTTTAGTTTTTTGCTGAGTTTGCAATTATGATATTTGGGTTCAAGTCAACATTGCATTTTTTGGTTGGGTTGCTGGGATTTGCGTAACTAGGACTCTGACCTGTATTTTCGACTTCTCAGATGAAACATACGAAAACTGCTCTGGTTTTCCTGTTTAGATAACTAGTTAATGTTCCTACCGTAATGGGTTTTCATGTTTCTTACGGTTTGCAGTTTTTAATAGTAATGTTTCTTCAATTCATCCATAAAATTGAATCAATTATTGAATCAATAAAGTTGAAATGCTAGGGTATTGTTTGGGATTTTGCAGAGAAATTGAACTGAACCGTCTGTTTTTTTTTTTTTTTGGTTAGTGTATGCAGCTTTTTGATATATAGACGTGTATGCGTATCAAAACAATGCCTTTGACTGGATTGGGTGCTTTGTCTACGTGCTTCTTAGATGGTGCTCAAATTTGATAACGATGGGGCTACTTTTGGGGCTTGATTGAGTGCTTTTGGGAGGGTACATGCTTCTTAGATGATGGCTATACTTTCATAACAATGAGACTATTTTTGGGGCTTCTGAAATTTTGAAACCTGATTTACGACATACTCACAAATTTGCTCGCATAAAGATTTTTATTTTCCTTGATGGAACAAATTATTTGTTGTTCTTATTAAGCTGAAGTTGAGGAATTCAAATTGAATAGTTTCTTTTTTACATTTTGAAGCAAGTTTGGACCTGTGCAAGATGTAAGGATTCCATACCAACAAAAGCGAATGTTTGGATTTGTTACGTTTGTCCACCCAGAAACCGTGAGGTTCATTCTGTCTAAAGGCAATCCTCATTTCATATGCGATTCACGTGTCCTTGTGAAGCCCTATAAGGAGAAGGGGAAAATCCTGGATAAGTATGTGCATTTACTTATTTTAGCATCAAGATTTGTGCCATTGTCAATTACTCCCGCGTCAAGTCATAGATTTGTATTGAATGCACAGGAGGCAGCAGCAACAACAGCAGCAACTTGAGAGGGGAGAATTCTCAACATGTTTAAGCCCTTCTGGCACGGATTCAAGGGAGGCTTATGACCTTCACCTTGGTAAGCATGTTTACAGCCATTCTTTTCCTTTACTTGTGCCTTTCTAGAACGAATAATGGATGCAAGCTAAATGCTTACGTTGGATTCTCTCTCTCCTGCACTGTTAAAGTTTACTTTAGTGGATGTTTTGTTTTCTTTACAGGAGGAAGAATGTACCACGATACACAGAACATTCTGTTGAGAAGAAAATTGGAGCAAGCTGAATTTCAACAGGCCATTGAACTCCAAGAGAGAAGATTGATGAACCTGCAACTCCCAGAGTTCAAGAACGACCGTACAAGCCATCATCAGCGAAGTCTCTCTGTTGGTGCTCCTGTTCACTTACCCCCTCAATCTCTCTCTCTCACTAATCAAAATGTCATTCTTCCTTTTGATAGCAATAAACAGGAAGAAGTCACAGAAGGTTCGCTAATTGATGAACCGTCATATATAAACTTGGTGCTTTTAAGTTTTTAGATTAGATATAAAGAAGCTTTTTAATTCTTAACATGCATTGTTATCTTTTGCAGATTGTGATGACAGCCCTGCTGCCACCGTTTCTTTGACTTCTGTGGTTGCCGCCCGGCAGCATCAGCAGGAAGCAGATGCTGCTTCCATTCATAATGATGGCAAGGAGCACGTCTCTACCTCGGAAGACCTTGATCTTCATAAAAGGTATCGTACTTCATCAACAAAACACTAGGAGAAATATCTCAGTGCCAAACATCATAATAGCACCTTTGTGGTTTTTGCGGTTCAACCTAACTAAAGTAAACCCTTCTTTTTTAAAACTGCTTGTATCGCGAGTGCAGTGTAGAGCAGGTGCTTCCAGACAGCCTCTTTGCGTCGCCTACTAAATCAGCCGGTGAACATATCTCTGACTTCTCTACCACTGCAGTGGAGGTTAACGAGAGCACCGCATCTCCTAGTGAAAACCACTCATCGTTGCCCGTGACTTCTGCCGGCAACACAGCTTCAGATCAGTAGCAAATAACTCCGTCTGAATGCCAAGGTGCTACCGCAGCTTTCCTTTGTGTTAATTCTTCCCCTCCAGTTATATAAGATTAGAAGGAAGTTTATTCAAATTAAGATACATGATTGACTTAAGGTTCTTTACACTCGTAACAGCAAAGAATGACTAGCGAGGGATTAACTATTCTAGGTACGATTTTTGGCTTATATTTTCTTCCTTTCCATTAATGACCCATCATCAGAACAGAAGGAATCTAATAGCTGACCTATTAAAAACAGAAAATGATTTCTTTGCTGATTTATTTATTTATTTTGGGATCTTATTATATGCAGAAAAGTAGAAGCATAGAGACAAGGAAGAAAACTCTAGTTGTATAGCTGAATCATACCTGCATGAAAGAGTAGATCCATAGAGAAGATCTCAAGGAGGTCTACACCAACCATCATCTATACATACTGCTAACAGCAAATACATATTCCATACATAAGAGGAAAAAAAAAAAAAAAAGGGACAGAGATGAAATGATTTATGATAATTTTTGGTAGGTTCTTTCTCTCTTTTTCTAGTTCTGTACGCTCTTTGTTGTTTCTTTTATTATATATAGGTTTGTGCTGGACCACAGAGACTAAACTAGAGCAGGATGAAGACTATATTGTATTACATTGATATCTACACATCTTTGCTTTCTTTCTTTTAACATGTCTTTTTTTCCCCCCTTATGAGGTGAATTCAGCTGAATTGGAGTTCTTGTAAGAAAAATATTCGGACTTATATATATGTATATATATATATATGTAAATGAATTTCAAAAGGAGTGAAAAACAGAAGTACTTAAAATGAACTTGGGTACATAGGGAATATGAGAAGGAACACTCAAGTGGAGAGGTCAAAGGCTGTTAAGTTGGGTTCCTGGCCTTTATTTTATTTATTTTAAAAATATTTTTTAATATAATAAATAAATATTATATTTGAAAGATCCCTTTCTGCGGTTCTTGATTGTTCTTTTCTCCCTGTATATCCACCATCACATGATCACAGGAGAAAATTTTTTTTTTTTAATTATTTTTTTTAAGAGAGGAAACCAAAAGGGGGAAAGGGGTAAAATGGGGATTTCATAGGATTATTAAAGTTAACTTTAGGAGACTCTTTTGTCACTTGTATTGTTTTACCAAAGAGGCCCACATGTGGGTTGCAGCCAACTCTTTATCACATGGTTGCTGACATCTTTTTTTGTTTTTTGATTTTGTATGAAAAGGGTTTTCAGATTTATCACACTCCTTGCCCTTTCATCTTATTGAAAATGTTTGTTTCTGATTGAATCTCCTGTCTTATGGAAGATGGAGCCCCCCATTTTATTTTATTATTATTATTATTTTTTTCTGGGCATTAAGATTTAAAACTATATGCCTACCCCTATACATGTGCTCCTCTTAGTGGCCCTTCAGCAACTATTTGGGTAAATATGCTTGTCTAGCTCTAGCCCTTGGAATCCAATTTAGATTTAAAAAAAAGAACATCATTTTTTTTGGTACTACATTTGAGATATATATATATTATTATTAAATTAAAAAAAAATCAGTCGGTCACGTCTTTCTCCAAAAAATTCCATTGTAGGTAGGAGACTTATTTTGTTTTAATCTCTTTTGATCGTGAAAGAAAACGCATCAAGAGGGTAGATTAGCCTAAATTTGAAACAGTTGCCCTTTTGTCAGGCGCTAAAAGCAAAAGTAAATCCATCAGAATGAAAATAATGACACTCTTAAAAAGCATGTTTTTTGCCTAAACAAATCGGCAAAAAGGAGAGAGTAAAAGACTTAAAAAAAAAAAAAAAAAACCAACGGTGATATGATTCTCAACTACCCAATCACTGCGTCTCTTTTCACACGTATATTTAACAATAAAAACTAATCAGATAGACGTTACTTTTAATAATGAAGAGAAATTTATGTCCTTGATTTTTACACTTTTTTTTTTTTTTTTGGTTGGCACAGGAAGAAAGATTTCTTGTGCATTATTAAGGCACCTTTTGCATCATCTTCTTGAGATGGCCCAACAGATACAATGCATATTGTTTGTAACCTGTTCCCGGTAATAATTTGGACTAGCTTTGTGTGGAAAAGATGAGCAGCTCAAGAGTTGAATTATGACTCCTTTTATCCCATCAATGAAATTGGATAATAATAATAATAATAATAATAATAATAACAAAAAAAAGACCAACAAAGATTATTATAGTATAAAGATAACAAAAATTGCCTCCAAAACAAGACAAAAAGATGGCAATTGCATGTAGCGGACAAATGCAATTGTACACTTCGGCCTTGTTACCCCAAGAGTACCCCCCAAATTGTCCAAAGAATAATAAAGGAGATCATGAAGTGTCTTCTTTTGTTTTCGTTAGGTTAGAATGAACCTTCAAATATTGGCATACTTGATTGTTAGATACAACGGTCAATCAGTACATCATTTAATTGTAGAGGTCTCCATTAGCGATTTCTTTTGTTTGTGAAAAGTTAAGTGTAATTAACTATATCCACCGAGTGGAGTTGGCCCATAAGAAGTGAACTACTATGGTGAGTTATAGTCAAGATTTAATTATTCAGTGAGTCTTTTTTTCGGAGTCTTAAATGTGAAGGTTTGCCGGAACTATATCTTATGCATATATCTTTTATTATTAGCACATTTAATAGGATTGGAGTGATTGTTTCTCACGAAGGCGTAGGATCTAATTGTAGGGATTTCGCTGAAGAGCTCATTTCACAACACTTTATGGAGGTATAATAACAATGGTCATCATTTTTCACGAACTTTATGATGTTATGGGGAAACAAAAAGTGTAAGAAACGTGAATCACACTTTTTTCCTTTTTTAAAATCTGAATCACACTATTTTTTTTTTTTTCCCTATTTCAAATACCAATCCTTTCAAATCCTTCAATCGAACTGGATTATTTCAGTTTGAATCTGTGTGCCAAAACGTGAACTTAATATAAGCAACTCAAGTTAAGAAAAATGAGAATTTCATTACATAAGATGAAAAGAAAAAAAAAAAAAAACAATAAGGTTCTAATTTAAAACGTTAAATTCATAAATATATATACAAGTTTTTCGTGTATATATTTTTTTAATTTTTATGTGATTTTGACGAGACGTTACATTTGTAAACAGGCACTAGTGCCCTGCAGAGAAAGCTCCAAAGAAAAGCAATCTCATGGGAAGGAATTAAAAGCCAGAACTAGTGGTGATAATTGACTCATGGTGTCGCACAATTTTGCGACCACACCTATCAATCAACGTAGGGAAGTGAGCTTACACATTAGCATAGACAAAATCTATGTATATTTAGTACATCAAAACAAGATCAACTAAACAACCCCACAAATGTAATCTCATTTGGCACAATGATTGACCATTCAAGATTGCAATATATATAAACATATATATAAATATATATATATATATAGCTTGTGAACATCAAGCAAGAAAGAAAATTTGGCAGATGATGGTCCATTATTGGTTGTGAAAAAGGTGGTCAATTCCTTTTCCTTTCTGTTTAACAGAAAAAAGGGTGGTGTCAATCATGATTGCCACGATTTGTTTATGGGCCTATTTCAAACCTAAAGAATAATAATAAAATAAAAGATTATTCACATAAATATCTAAATTAAAGACTAAAAATGTCTTTTTTTCTTTTATTACATAATATCTAAATTGATAATTATAAAGATCACATTACCCTTTCATTAAGAATTGAAACTAAACGAATAAACAATTTATTAAAAAAGCAAAGAAAAAATCACTAAAAAAAATGCAAAACTAAACAAATCTTTTATAAAAGGAAAAAAAAAATACCATTTTACTTGCTTTATTATAAAGAAAAAAATAATAAATAATTAGTCATTAAAATAAAATTCATAACAAACATATAAAAAAAATTAAATAAATATTTTAAAGAAATATGAAATGCTTTAAAACCTTATAAAAAAAAATCATAATGATTTAGTAATTATCATAAAGAAAAAGACATTATAATGATATAGTAATACCATAAAGAAAAAAAGCATAACACATTTAAAAAATATATATCATAATGATATCATAAACAAATAAAAAATTTCATACACATTTAAACTACCAATAATAATAAAAACATAAATAAATTATCACAATAACATTGTAATTATTATAAAGAACCTAAATCATATTAAAAAAAAAAGGTTTGTAAGAAATCGAATCATACTTAAGAAATATGTTTATAAAAAATATTAATTATACGAATAAGCCATCACTGTAATAAAGAATTAGTCATTACGATTAAGATAAAATAATGATGAATAAATAAGGAAACAAAAATGAATCATAATAAAAGAAAATGATGTTAAATATAATAAAATGACAAAAAAGGTACTCCATGCAATTATTCTTTAAAAACGGACATTTATGTAATATTATCTAAAAATAAATAATTTTAAAATGGAATTCTAAAAATAGGCTTTTTTGAATTATTTAAAAAAAAAAAAAACCAGGCAATATTTCTCTGATATATCAGTAATATATGAGAATCTCCCGGATTACCAACACCAGTCTCTGCGTTACAATATGTAAGCCTTTCTGCAGGCACATCAAAAAGAAGTAACATATATATATATATGTATTGTCCTTTTTTAGCTTTCATATATTCATCTGTTGTAACTGCTTCTTTTTGGGGATAAAACAGAATTGCCAAAGCATGGTTTGGTTTGTGTCGTTTCGTTTCTGTTTCCTGTTCCTGTTCCTGAAGGCCTGTTGCCAGACACGCAAGCAATATTCTGATTCCAATGGATGGGACTTTGAGATGGGAGTTTTCACTTGTAGCGAAAATCTATGTACTAAAAATCTGTGGCCCTGATTTTTGTTGTCCAACAAGGAAAAAGATGCTCCACCTCGTGAGATAATTTTCTTATATATGTGTGTGTGTGTGTGTGTGTATACATATCATATATCTCATAGTGACGAAGCCAAGAGGGAGAGAACTGCTGAACTAGTGAAAGTGAAAACCGAGAGAGTGTTTTTCTTTTGGACGACAAGATCAGAAGGTAAGAGTTGGTTTATGTAATTTCTTCTCTATTGCTCTTGTCTGTCAATTTACCATCAATTTTGTACCAAAAATGAACTTCATTTTTTTGGTTTCTTGAAACCGACTGTAATTTTTACTAGTTTCATATCAAAACGAAATAATTTTTCTCAAACCTGCTGGATATACATACATACATACATATATATATATGTATGTATGTATGTAAACCGTGTTCAATTTTGACGAGGTTCATAACAGCTAATACCAAAAAAAAAAAAAGTAAATAATTAATTTCTTTTACATAAATACACACATGGCTTAATGGGGAAAGGAATTTAAAAACAAAATCATAATTATTTTGCATCTTAAAATCTGCCAACTGGGAAATCCAGGATTTATGTTTCAAGTTTTGCTTGACCCTCAAAACTCGCCAAATAAAAGATGAAAAAAAAAAAAAAAACTAAAAATACATGGTTAGAAGAAAGGAAAGGAAAGGAATGAAAGAATTATCACGTCCAATATTGCCACAAATACAATTTCTAAAGAGAGAGAAACTTCCTTAATAATTTTGTTCGTAGAAATGTTTATCAAAGACTTTCTAACTCAAACATCTTCCTTTTTCTTATTAGAAAATTTGAAGCCATGGAAGGAAGCAGCTCCAAGATCACCTATCAGGTATATATATTTCTGAAACTTTCAGAAATTAATTAAATGTTTGTAGGTTTTTTTTCCTTAATATGTTTGTTACTTTTGAATATAACGTTTGTTTATGCATATATATATATATTGAAATTGATCAGCTGAAAAGGGGTCATCAGAAATACTGGAAGAGCTACAGAAAGAGTATCAAGAGAAGACATCAAGAATTCAAGAACTAAACAGACAGATCGAGTCCACAAAGCTTCGTTTGGAGGAGAAAAAAAAGGAAATTCCGGACGACAAAATGGAAGATTTTAAGGCCTTGAGTGAGAAGTATATGGTCATCAGAGAAGAACACAATGCACTCTTGGCTGAGGAGTTTGGAAAGTCAAAAAAGTAATAAAAATAAAAAATAAAAATAAAAAAAATATCATAGTCGGTCTATCTCTTATGTACCTAAAAAGTCATGCATCTTTTAGTCAATTTATTTCATTTTCTTTTGCCCTATGTGTAAAAGTGATGCTAGTTTTGTAATAGTCGAGCCATATCGTATAAATTTTGAAACTGTTCTTAACTATATAGATCAAACCGTTCAAAGATTAATCAACGGTTAAATTAAGAAAAAGTAAAGTTCCTAGCATGAGTTTGTATCGTTATGTAAGGTGATCTGAAACAATATCATCCTAGCTAGATTTTACCATCTAAAAATTCAATTAACCCACTATATATATCTCAACACAAAACAATGGGCGTGATCTCTGCAAGTGGAGCTAGCGCCTACGCTCTTTATCTATGCTGAGCGGGCTGAATCTAGCATCTCAACGTTCCGAAGAAAGTAAAGAAAATTCCGTGATTGATTTATAACTGTTATAGAACATAGTTTTATAAAATTTGAATAAAACTGTATCTGCACAGTATCTAGAATTCTCTAAGAAAGAGAATAGATGTAATTTTTACTATTCATTTGACTTGGCCACTCCTTAAAAGCAATAATTGCATAGATTCACAACAGTCTGGCTTCTGACTGTAATACATATGTATAGGAAAATCACATTTTTTTTATTTATAGTTATAACTAGTTGTATAACATGCGTTTCGTGCATACAGAATAGACAAAAAAAAAAAAAAAATCATGTGTAGATAATGTGACGATCACGCGACAAGTAAGAAAGTCATGACCTCGGCTTTTTTAAATAAATATATATGTATTTATAGGTAAGAGATTTTTTCATATAACAAATATTGTCATGACATTCATGGGCATAGAAGACCCTTTTATTTAAGCCTCATAGAGCATACATATAATAATTATTCAAGTAATAACATTGGTATAAATATCGAATCTCCTCTCCACATCTCCTCTTTCACATGAAACTGAGCTCGTATTTAGGCTGTTTGTTTGGCGAGAAAACACCAAAATGTTGCTCCGTAGCCGCACCTGTCTTTTGATTCTCATCAAACATGGCAAAGAGATAAGTCTCTATAGGTCCTTGAGGCCTCTTTGGGGTCCCACCCTTCACATGATCAATCAAATTCCTATAGTACGTGCCTGCATTCTCAATTGTCGCGGCTGGATCCCCTCCGACGGCCAACCACTCTCCGATACCACGATCTTAACGTCGGGTGCATTTACTTTCTCTAGAGCCGCGTACAGCGAATCCAGCTGCGCCTCAAACAGGCTCCGGTACCTGATACCACCCTCAACCACAATCCCATCTGAATTGGCCAAAGCGTATTGAAGGTCAATTGAGTCTCGGTTACCCGTATAGGCAAAGTAAGGGTACACATTGGCAAGAAGTGGCGATCCGTTCTCGGCCAGGAACCGAGCGATCGGCGTGATGTATCCGTTTGCGGCGTCGCTGAACACGCCGTCGTTAGGAGGGTAAGACTTTCCCAACAAAGAAGTGTCTATGGCTGTTGAGACCTTGATTTGTCCTTGCAAGTTGGCCGAGTTTATGGCGTTTTGGATGTTTTGCATGGCGGGTAGGACGGAACTGGCCTCGCCGTAATCGGGGTGGATTTCGTTCCCGACCGCGATGTACTTGATGTTGACATCGGGGAAGGCGAGTATGTTATTTTGGACCCAATCGGAGGCGGCTCCGGCGTCGGTGAGTGATTGAAGCTGGTCCCTAGGGACGTCCACGATGAGTTCGATGTTGGAGCCTCTTAGGGCTTGTAAGGCTGGCTCGTCTGGCCAGTAAATCCGCATCTTTCCAATGCCGTTGCTTTTGTATAGCTCTACAACTTCTGATTCACTTGGCAAGTTGTTGCCGAGTTTGCCGTAGCAGACCCCAATGGATTGTGCACCTACGAATAGAATTAACCAAACATAAGTAACGGTATGATCGACAAAGATGTAGACAACTCTTAAATTGTTGAGCACATAGTATTTAATTATTGCCCTAACGGAGAGAGTTGGAGATATTATCTGGATCAAGCGTGAATCATCATAAATTTTGTATGTTCTTATTTGTTTATTTGGCTTATTATGTGACTTTATTGCATTGGATAGTAAGGAATTTATTATAATGTCTAATTCTTAATACATTTTTACATTAAGATGATTAAAATATTTTAAGTTATTGTTGGGAGCAAAGGGATTGTAATTGGATATGAAATTAAAAGTATTGTTTAATAATTCATGCACGTGTGTTTCGAAAAGTACTATGTAGATTAACAAAAAGTATCTCTCGTCCTAAATGTTCAAAGGTAAAAAGAATTCAAAAGCTAACATTATAAAGATATAAAAACAAAAGTAGAGATATAAAGATATCGAGCAAATCTACTTAACTGATAGGTTTAATTATCTCTTTAAGAGTTGGAAACTCAATTTCTTATGAGTCTAAAATTTAATGTAACAATAATAGTGAAAAGGAGCGAGAAAAGAGAGATCATAGAGAAGTATCACCTGAGATCTTCAAGCTAGGAATTAACAAACCAATTAAGAGGAATATCGAAGCCATATTGAAGGTTTTGTTAGAGATTAATGTTGCAAAAGAAGAAGCCACGAATATAATGTAAGGTAAAATAAACAAGTAATTACTACTTTGCAATGGTAACTATAACATCTAGCAGCTAGTCTATATATAGCCAGCAGGAAGCTTGGAAAAGTTTGCGGCTCTTGAGAATTTAGACTCGGCGGGTCCTGTACGTTTCCACCAATGACTCAAGCCCGTCAATCACACCAAGTAATTTTTAAATTAATAAATGCGCGGAAAATTACATAAATTTTACGTGCGTCACGTTTTTGAATCACACCAAGTAATTTTCAAATTAATAAACACACGGAAAATTACATAAACTTTACGTGAGTCACGTTTTGAATATCTTTTTATACTTTTATCTATTCTAATATTTTAATTTCATGAAATGATAAAATTTTAAAACTTAATATTATAGAAAGCATAAAGATAATAAGGTATCAAATTTATGGTATTCTTGTATATAACCCATATATATAGTTGGTCACTAATTGTGACGGTGATACTATTTTTACCAGTCTATTTTAAAAAAGCTCAAACAGATTAAATATAGGCTAACAATAGGCAATGATAATAAAGGGATTAAAGAGTGCAATTGGAGGGATTCGAATTCAGAATCTCTCGTTATGATACCAATTAGGATGTTGGCCAACAACTGTTTTATATTTCAATGTACTGCGGATGCATCGACACGCATTAATCCGCGACGAACTGGTCGAATACGTTCATTAGTGCAATAGTGCTGCACGCGCAGATCCTATGGTACATGTTCTTCTTTGCTGCGTCTCTCAATTTCCTGCCAGAAATACACGGTCTTGAAGAGTTTTTAGTACGTTTTCCTTGGTCCACCATGTTGGTAGTGGCCCAGAAGCACTATATTGTATATATAATCTACGTATATTAGAAGTCATGGAATTCATTTGCATAACCAATTCACGTTGTCTAGCTAGGGGAGATTGGACCAGATTGTTCAAGAGTCAATTGAGGAGAAGTTTCTCTCGCACCACATGCCTGGTGGAAAATTTGAATATTAATTGTTAAGAATTCTTTGGTAAGCTAACGGAAAATTTCTATATATATATATATATAAATATTTTGACCATCAGATTTCTTTTGTGAGATGTCAAGACCTGGCAAAGTTGTGGTAATCTTTTCTTTTTCCCTATGCGTAAAAAGTGATGCTAGTTTAATAATGGTCTTGTGATAAATATTTTACCTATGAAATTAAAGTTAGGAAGTTGTGATAAAAAAATTTATGATAGGAAGTTAGGAACTATACTTTTTTCTGACGTACTGTTGTTTTCGAATAATTTTTTCATTGATGATCTGATTTGTAAATGTCCACGTTAATAATTTGCAAACGCAGAACTATTCCAAGTAATCATAGATCATAGCTAAAATAACATTACCCCAACGATAATACAAAAGTACAGTTTCTATAATAAATTTTGTCTATTAAGGTGATTTCAAAACAGAATCATCCTAGATTTTACCATCTAAAAATGTCAATTAACCAACTATTCACACTTAAATGAAAATACATATATATATATATATATATATTGATAAAGCACATCTCAACAAGAAAACAAGGGGCGTGATCTCCACGAGTGGAGCGGCTATACTTTGTGTCTATGCTGAGTTGGATGAATTGAGCAACTCATCGTTACGAAGAAAGAAGGAAAATTCTCGGATATAGTATTAAGAATTTCTCTAAAAAGAAAATAAATGCAATATCTAATATTCATTTAACTTGGGCACCTCCTTAAAAGCAATAACTTCAATGATTCACAATACTCTTGATATTATTGTAGTACATATATATGTTGGAAAATCAATTTTTTAAAATAAATACTCTCTTAAAATTTATATCGCCATGATATTCATGGGCTTATAAGGCTTTTATTCATGAGTGATATGTAGGATTGTCCCTTCAAAAGACATATCATATCCCAACTATAACATTAATGTATGTGTATTTTGAGGGGCTATTTCCACGATTTTCTCTTTATTTAAGCCCCAAAGAGCGTACATACAATATTTTACTAGTAATAATATTAGTATACATATCTCTTCACTTCTCCTCTTCAACTGAAACTGAGCTGGTATTTGGGCTGTTTGTTTGGTGAGAAAATACCAAAATGTTGCTCGTCTGCGTTTCCACCCTTTTGGTTCTCATCAAACATGGCAAATAGATAAGTCTCTATAGGTCCTTGAGGCCTCTTTGGGGTCCCACCCTTCACATGATCAATCAAATTCCTATAATACGTGCCTGCATTCTCAATGGTCGCCGCTGGATTACCCTCCGATGGCCAACCACTCTCCGATACCACAATCTTAACGTCGGGTGCATTTACTTTCTCTAGAGCCGCGTACAGCGAATCCAACTGTGCATCAAACAGGTTCCGGTACCGCGTACCATCCGGTACCACAATCCCTTCGGAATTGAACAAAGCATATTGAAGGTCAATTGTGGTGTCGCCAGTATAGGCAAAGTAAGGGTACACATTGGCAAGAAGTGGCGACCCGTTTTCTTTTAGGAACTGGGCGATAGGCGTCATGTATGTAGTATCGGTAAATACGCCGTCGTTAGGAGGGTAAGAATTGCCTACCAACTTAGTGTCTATGGCTGTTGAGACCTTGATTTGTCCTTGTAAGTTGGCAGAGTTTATGGCGTTTTGGATGTTTCGCATGGCGGGTAGGACGGAATTTGCCTCGCCGTCGCCGGGGTGGATTTCATTCCCTACCGCGATGTACTTGAAGTTGACGGCTGAGGCGAAGGCGACTATGTTATTCTGGACCCATTCGGAGGCGGCTCCGGCGTCGGCGAGTGATTGAACCTTGTCCTTAGGGACGTCGATGATGAGTTCGATGTTGGAGCCTCTTAGGGCTTGGAAGGTTGCTTGGTCTGGCCCGTAAATCCGCATCTTTCCGATGCCGTTGTTTTTGTAGAGCTCGACGACTTCTGATTCACTTGGCAAGTTGCCGCCGAGTTTACCGTAACAGACACCAACAGATTGTGCACCTTCAAATAAACCAAACGTATTTAATTATATTAAATATTATGGTATCAACATAGTCTTCATTCGTGACATATATCTAGCATTTTTTTGAAAAACTTTGTAGTCATGTATAGTCTGAGAACAAAGATCATAACTCCTGAATAAATAGAAAATTTAGATAAACCCATGTACTGATAATGTTACAAATATAGAAATTTTGTATAACATTGAATGTGGAGTTTAAGTTTTGTCTTGGCGCAAAGATAACACATGATAAGATGAAAAACTATGAACCTTATGTGTTCCTGTTCTTGTTCTCTTTTTTTTTTTTTTTTTTTTCCTTTTCTTTTCTTTTTTCTTTTTTATTTGCTGTAGGTAGTTAGATTTTTTTTTTTTTTGAACTTCTAGGTAGTTAGACCTAAGGATACTTAACTCTTAACACATATCTTACGACGATGCAAACATTTTACGCTATTGTTTGGAATCAAGGGATTGCAATTGAATAAAGAAACTATGGGCCCGTTTGGGGGACGTCTGAAAAACAGTGTTTTTGAGGTTGGGTTGAAATTTATGTTTGGGGGAAAGACTTTCGGAAAAGTTATGTAATATAGAAAATAGTGAAAATTTGAAATGTGTTTAGGAAAAAAATATACAAAATAAATCTTCTATTGTTCGTCTCATTATTATGAGTATTTTGATACAAGAATCATCTCATTTCGATTTGAAATGAAAAAGTTATAAATTTTTAAATTTTGATTTTTTTGAAAATGAAAAAAAAAAAATGTTGGATGTAGAGTTAGGAATTTTAAATCCAGAACATAAAATGCCATATGTTGTACCAAACAAGCACTGTATATACTTATGTTCTTTAGCTGCATGCATCCACATGTTTAGGAAAGGTACTATATGTAGGCTAACAAAAGATAAAATCTTTGGTGATTGCAATAATAGTCTAGCTAGTGGCATTATTTTAAACAAATAAAAAATAAAATGAAAGATAAAATCTCTCGGCCTACAATGATAGTGAAAAGGAGAGAGAGATGATGATAAAAAATTGTACCTGATATCACCAAGCTAGGAATTATCAAACCAAGTAGGAGGAAGAAAGAAGCCATATTGAACGTTTTGTTAGATTTTGCAAAAGAAGAAGCCATGAAGAGGAAAGAACAGGTACTACTTCTCAATAATGAAGAGGAAAGAACAGGTACTATTTCTCAATGATACTATGGCAGCCCCTGATTAACTTTCCACCAGACTGGTAGCAAGTTTATATATATATATATATGTAGCCAGCAGCAGCAGGTATCTTGGAAAATCAAGTTGCAGGCTCTAGAGTTTTAAATCAGCGGGTGTCCTACCGACGACTCGATCCCCGTCAATCACTCCAAGTAATATGCAACCGAAGACTAAATGGACCTGTGATGATGACGCTGCTAATACATCGGTGCATGAATCCAATATGACGCGATCGAATGCGTACATTTATCCCAATTGTGCATTTATGCAGATCCTACGGTATATGTTATTGATAATGTTGCGTCTCTCAAATAATTTCCTGCCAGAAAAAAAAGGTGTTGTCGGAGTTTTTAATTCGTCTAATGTTTAATTGGTCCAAGCTTTTTGTAGCGGTCTAGACGAACTATTGTTGGAATTTATTTATTTAAAAGTCAAGAAATTCAGTTGCAAAACCAAACTCGTACGTCTAGCTAGGGAGATTATTGGTCCAGATGGTTCAGCAGTCAATTGAGAAGACTGACCCGGTTTCTCTCTCACTACAAGCCAGGTGGAAAACTTGAACGTTAGATTAAGATAATTAATTCTTTGGTAGGTTAGGGGAAAAACAAAGAAACCTATCGTCATAAATACAGTTTTTAATCATAAGATTTTCATGATGTTATTATTCTTTGTCATATTCTTTTCATATGATATGATATGACGGTTTAAAAATATGTCTAACCAATATAATTTTTTTTTAGTATCCTACCACATATATTTATAGCATGCGTGGATCTATGACGTCCAAGTATTGCATTAGTGTTGGTACGGTTTCTAGAGAATTTTAGATTTTCTGGGGTACTTTGTCTCTATCGCAGACGTGTTGTTTGTGAGATTTAATTGCTATTACAACTGGAAAATTAGCTTTATTGGCTTTTCCAGGACTATACTTTTCAAAGAAGATATTCTAAGTACGCATAACAGAAAAAAACAAACGAATTTTTTGCACGGTATTGATAATCTAGAACCACGACTGCTTGGTAGAGAATGATAGTGAATCCCTAATTTTTCGCACGAGAGTGACAGGCCAGAGAATGACAAGCCAAATGAAGGGGTGAATAGCAGGAGATTGAATTCGAGGGAGGGAGGGAGAGAAAGGGGAAAGGAAGGAGCGGGGGGGGGGGGGGGGGATATTTGCGAGCGAATTTTCAATAGTGAAAGAAATTTTTGTCATTAGTCCCGCCTTTTTTTTTTTTCATTAACTTTTTCAACTATTTTTAACGACGGGATGATAAAATACCCAATGCAAAAATAAATTTATAACATCGTATATATAAACCGACTTCAAAAATTAGTTTTAACATCGGTTATTTTGAAAACCGAGATTCTAAGGGTTTGTTTGATGGAGTAGTTTGAGTTGAGATTTTTAAGTTTGAATAGTAAATTTTTTTGAATTTTCAGAAAAGACAAAAATCTTTTTGGGAAAAAGACAAAAACTTTTTAGGAAAAAGACAAAAAAAAGTTTGAGTTGAATGGTTTGAGTTGTTATGCCAAACTCGCCCTAAATGTATATTTGATAATAGCTTTTTGACAACCGATTTATCCAATTTTATCCAATTTGTTGATAATTCACGTTAGTCATGAGAAAACTTCCCACACAATCGGTGTGTGTCTCAAACCAATTGAATCAATCAAACCAATCATATCAAATAAATCAATTCAAAAATAAACTAAACCATAAAATAATTTATTTTATTTTATTTGACTTTTTTAAAAACCAATTAAATTGGTTAGATTTGTGGGTTTTCTTCTAAAATAAACTAAACTAAACCAATTTCAATTTTTATATACTTTTAAAAATTTTAAACATATGTGTGAAAATATAGTTAATTAGTTTATATGTTGTTGAAATTTATGGATATATTTCAAAAGACTACGGAGGTGTTTGGTGAATGAGTTTAGTTTAAGATTTTTAAGTTTCAATAGTAATTTTTCAGAAAAAACAAAAAACTTTTTCAGAAAAGACAAAAAACTTTTTCAGAAAGAGACAAAAATCATAATGAAAAAAGTACAATTTAGTTTAAAATAAAATGTAAAACAAACAACCCACATTTATTCAGTTTTTATATTTTTCAGTTTGGTTGAGGATGCTTTACTTTATCTTATTTTTATTTTGATTTGAATACCTAGAAATACATACTAAAATATTGATTCTATTCTGTTTAGGTCTTAGAAGAAGTAGATGAATGTTAATTCCAACCAATTAGGAAAAAAAAAAAAAAACAAATCAAACTAATTGTAATTGGTTTGATTTTGATCCCTTAAATGGTTCGGCTTAGTTTGAAAATCTCCAAACCAAATATTTTATTTTGTCCTAAAAGATGTGAAACTTCTTCGTTTTAGAAAATTCAGCATAGTTGACTAGTAAGCGCTCACCAAAAATTAATTAGGGCTGCACATGACTACGCATCTGGACTTTTCATCTGTAGAGATTTCATGGAGAGATCTAATTAGTTAATTACACTCTCAATATAACTAATAAAATCATTTTGGTCTTCTAAATCCTTCTTGCCCGACATGGCCGTTTCAATGATATTGCTAGGACTAATTGGCTTTTCACTGCTTTGCCTCGAAACATCAGGTCTCCTAATTAGTGAAACTTCAAGCACTCTCTCTTTATATCTTTCCATTTTTTGTTTTGACTTCGATTAATCTATGTTTACATACAAAATAGTTGCAGGATCTTTAGGCGTTTGTTATGGAGGAACTGGCAACGCAGACAACTTACCAAACGAGGTAGAAACTGTCAAACTCTATCAAACCTTCGGCATCAAAAAAATGAGAATTTACGCTCCATACACACAAATTCTCCAAGCTCTCAGAAACTCCGGCATACAACTCATCGTCGGCGTTCCGAACGACATCCTTAAAACCTTAGCCACCGACCCTTCCGCCGCCGCAAACTGGGTCCAAACCAACATCAAAGACTACGCTTCCGACGTCGAATTCAGGTACATCGCCGTGGGGAACGAAGTCAAGCCCGAAGCCTCAGACCAAGCTCCCTACGTACTTCCCGCCATGCAAAACATCCACAGCGAGATCGTGTCCGCCGCTTTACATGACCGGATCAAGGTCTCCACCGCCGTGGACACAAATCTCTTGGCCGTTTTCGATCCTCCCTCGGCGGGGGAATTCAGCGAAGGCGCGAGGCATTTCATCGAACACATTATCTACTTCTTGAAAAGGACAAATTCGCCTCTTCTCGCGAATATATACCCTTACTTCAGAGTCAAATACAACGGCCAGAGAGCTTCTTACGCTCTCTTCACCGACAAGAGGTCACAGTGAGAGACCGAAATGGATTGGAGTACAGAAATCTGTTTGATGCTCTAATGGATGCTCTGTATTCGGGATTGGAGAAATTGAACAGCGGAGATTTAGAGATCGTGGTGGCGGAGAGCGGGTGGCCGTCCGCTGGCGGCGACGGCGAAGTTGAGACGACGGAGAATGCTGGGGTTTATTACAGGAATTTGGTGGATCATGTGAAGGGAGGGACTCCGAAGAGGCCCGGTTCGGCGTTGGAGACTTTTCTGTTCTCCATGTTTGATGAGAACGAGAAGCAAGGAGATCAAATTGAGAAACATTTTGGTCTCTTCTTCCCGAATAAACAGCTCAAATATGATAATATCACTTTCAAATAAAAATATATATATGTGTTTCTGAATTTTGTGTATCATCCTCGTGCGTTGTGCGTGTATCGTTCTAATTTTGTCGGATGTTTTTTAAGAGCACTTTCAAATAAAGATAATATATATAAACTTTTCGATGGTGTGAAGGCCATGGAAAATAAGATCTTTTGAGCACTTTCATTCTACAGATTACTCATGTAAAAATCACAGCATTTGTTGTTTGTTAATTCTTTCTTTCACCGTGCTCACACTTCCAAAACCATGATTGCCAGTTTCATGTGGGGCATTGTCGTTTGTCGTTTGTCGTTTTCTGGTTTGTTTTGTTTTCTTGTATTTATTGATGTTTATTTATTCTGTTGTCGTTGCTTACATAAAGGTTTTTGTCTTTCGTTCTTTCTCCTTTGCCCCCATGACCCCTTCTTTTTGGCTGGATGTTTGCGAGCACGTTTTGCGAATTCTATTATTGAGTGATTTGTTTTGTTGTCCTTTAATATCTTATCTGCAATTCATTCCATTGACCTTTTTGTGGTTTTCAAAATTTCCAGTTAATAGTGTTTCTGTTTTCATGTTGTTCTTTATGAGTCGGAAAATTAGAACGGAAGTTGTTTAATTTTTTAAAAATTAGTTAAAATTTTTATTGATTTTTAAAAAATGATAACAATAAGTTGAGTTTTTTGAATTTGAGTTTTTTGAATTGGTGTTGTTGCTCCAAAAATTCCATAAATATTTAATGTTTTATATGAAAAATATTTTATATAACATCTTTAAAACAAATATATTATATAATTCAACCAGAAATAGGGTCAGGAATCCCTAAATCCATTTCCATCATATTATTTGTCTTGTTTATAATCGGAACATGTTAATATTGATTTTCCCCTACTTATTTAAGACAGTTCCTACGAGTTAATGAGTTAATGGGAAAAGTTCATCATCCCTATTCTTGTTCTCTATTTTGTTGTCATTTACTTAGGCTATGTCGTTTGCTTGTTAATATCGTTTTTGTTATTATTGTTGTAAACAGTTTGTTGTTTTAACTATTTCAACAAAACAAAGTTTTTTTTTTTTTTTTTTTGTTCCTTCCATAATTTATTGTCTTTTTTAATTCAGCATTTTCTGTCTTTTTTCCATGTTTCTCCAGTGGCTTTTGCATTTATTCATTGTCGTTTTACTTTCCCAGTTGTATTTTCTTTTTTTATGTTCCTGTACTTTTTTTCCCCCAATTAATGCCGTTTCATATTTGATGTTAATGTCGTGTTACGTATACAATACCATTTACTCTCTCTCTCTCTCTCTGGTCGTACATGTAGCTTTTTTGTCAGGTTTTTAGCTCACGTCGTTTTTTGTTTTAAGCACGAAGAGCGGGGATACACTTGTCGCATTCTATATTGTTGTGTCATCCAAGTTGTCGTTTATTAATTATTTTGTCGTTTCACTAAAAATATGCTTTTTTTTTGCTTCATTTGGTTTTTTTTTTTCGTGTAGTTTATTTATGTCGTTTTAATTATTTCCTTGTCGTTCTTGGGGATTCTTTCATTTTTATTTCGGGTATGTTTGGTATGTTAGTTTGAGTTGAAATATTTTAGTTGTAATAGTAATTTTTATTGACTTTTTAGATAAGACAAAAAACTTTTTCAGAAAAGACAAAAAACTTTTTAGAAAAAAGACAAAAATCATGATGAAAAAAGTACAGTTTAGTTTAAAATGAGATGTTTACCAAACAAACCCTTCGTATCTAATGATCTTGTTTTATTTTAATTAAATGAGAGGTTGTTTTTTCGAATAACTCATTGTTACGTATTTATTGTCATTATTTATTTTCTTGTCGTTATTATGGCTTATGTCCCTTTTTTTAAAGTTCTTATCGCCGACGTTTATTTACCGCGCTATTTCTGAGGCCTTTTTTGTTTATTAATTTACTTCGTCACGTCGTCTTTTTTGATACAGTTATTAATTTATTGTCGTTTTCTATCTTGACATGATTTTACAAAAATGCCGTTTCCCGTTCATATTGCCCTTTATTGATTTTGTTGTAGTCGTTGACGCCTCAGTGCCTTCTTAGTTCGTCTTGTTTTCTCGTTATTGTCATTTTACTTGCTGATTCTTTTCTATCTGTGTATGTCAAATGTCGTCGTATTTCACTTCAACTGTTGGTGATGTCGTTTGTTCTATTGTCATTTTTATGTTGATGTCGTTTCACGTACTTATTGTTGTGTATTTGTTTTGTTGTCGTTATTTAGGTTTCTGTCGTTTCTACGTAGTGTAGTTTGTTCGCTGATGTCGTTTTACTTTTACTTCGATTTCGATTTTTCAATTGATGATGATGTTTTAGTTTCCCTGTGTTGTCGTTTCACGCCCATATTGTCGTTTTAAATTTTGATGAGGTGTTTTTTTCCGATTTCTTTTAGAATTTTTTCTCTCGTGACCTCATCTATGGCATTATTGTATTATTAGAAGGATAGAAGTCAAAACCATTCTTAAAAAAAAAAAAAAATCTACATCACCCAAAGGCCAAGGGTCACTTGATGAGCAATCATCCAATTATTTTTAACATCCATTTTGGGTCAAAACAACCACCAATAAATGAAAAATGAAAAGAAAACACAAGATGAAGGCAAAATAGAAAAGGAAAGTTTCGCAAAGCAGCATTAAAAAAAAAAAAAAAAAACCCAAAAGTGCACTTTATGAAAAATGGTTTGTGAGGATTAAAAAAAAAAAAAAAAAAAAAGATCAACATAACACATGAAAACATAGGGAAGAACACTCTTGAACCCGTGAATCTCTGGAAAAGACCCCCTCTCTTCTTCCTTCACACCAAAGCAACACGGCTATATATATCACGCGCGTATATATGTACTTTTTCTTTTCTTGCTATATATATATGTATGTATATCTATAATAAAAATATATATTTTATTTCTGTATATATCTCAATAATAATTCTAAACGCACTCTTTCATCAGAATTTGATGTGCCACACCACTATTTTCAACCATCCGATTTTAATGTCTCCCACTCTGAGATGTCGCAGGCTTTGATGACCCAACAACACCATCCCGGGCTTCACAACGGTCAGATTTCTCCTCCTTTGCCCTTTATTTTTTGTGGGTTTTCCCGGGAAAATCAATCCGCCATGAACCCATCAAATGCCGGGGATAGAGCTTCTGGGTTTTCGTTCTCGTTCTCGACCTCCAATGATAAAAAATCCGATTTCAGGTTCGAGACTCCCCAGCCGGTCCCGCGATCTGGGCATGGTCTCACGAGGCCGAGGCTCGGGAAGTTGAGGAAAGGCTTGAATTCGCAGAATCTTAGGTCTTCGGAGATTCCGAAAACCACCCAGATTGATCCTGGATTCAATCCCTTTTTACCCGTTTCGGAGAATCGGTTTTCGGTCTCCGAAACCGGGTCGTCGGTTGTTGAGGAATTGAAAAGCTTGAAACTTGGGAGTTCTACCAGTGAGTTTGGGACTGCAAAAGATGACATTTTTTATCCAAATTCAAGTGCTAGGGCTGGTTCAGCTCCAGCTAATGGCGGGTTTTTTGCATTCGAAAGCGAAAGCGTTATGTCGAAGCTTCCGGAAGATATGAATAAGTTGAACATTGAAGGTGAAAGCTTGAGCAAAAAGGAAATGGATGAAATCTTCAAGCTCCCTGAAGATGTAAGGAAAAAGTTGAATATTGTGGATCCAAAGGATGAGAAAGTTAAGAGTGGAAGGTTTAATTTAAGTGCGAATGAGAATGTTAGGTTTGGATTCGGGAGTACTGACAATGTGGGTGGTGCTGAGGGCAAAAAAATGGAGTCTGAACTACCAAGTGAGCTGAACAAGAAATTGAACATTAAAGAAACTAGCCAGATTCATGGAAGTAGTAATGTCAACTTTAATTCTGATGATTTGAAGAAGTTCGAATTTGGAAGAAGCTTTGCCACTACACTTCCTGATCAGATCAAGAATCTGAACATAAAGGACTCTTTGAGTTCCAAAGACAAACCAAATCCCGCCTCTCAGAGTGGCGATATTGATTTTGGTGGAAGAAAGGGAACTTTTTTGTCTACAAACATGGAGGAGAATAGAGGAGGCAGGAGTGGAGACACTCTTCAGTCAGATGTGGGAACAGCTTCTTCTAATGCATTTGCAAAGGAAGTGCCAACTGGATATTTTGGTGACAATGAGTTTCGGAATCTTGATAAAGTTTCCGCAGACCAAAAGAAAGATGATGCCAAAATGAGTGGAATAGGTGGGGGTAATAGGGATGATGAATTTATCTTTACGAGCACAGAGGATTCTTTAAAGACGTCATCTTTTGGCTTTAAGTCAGCAACAAAAGCCAGTCATTTTTCTGGCTTAAACGAGAATGTGGAATTTAATGCAAAGAGGGAATCAATTAGAGATGCGGGAATGAAGAAAAAGAGTGGAAGTTGGAAAGCAAGAAGTCCTACCAAAGTCCAGATGTGGCTTGGGCAAGATTTTGTTTCTAGAGAAAGCAGCTCCCAGGAAAGCCCTGAAGCTTCGGACTCATATTCGCCCATGGATGTTTCTCCTTATCCGGAGACATTGGCTGACAATCGATGTTCTAGAGAAAACTCTCTGACGTCTGATGACTCTTTCAGTCCTGAAAACTATCTGGGAACTGATTCAGCAACAAAAACCAATGCAATTGACGAAGATTTGGCCATGGCGACCGGAAAGATGGATATAAATGATGAAGTCGATGTGACAAAAGAGGAACACGTTGACAACAATGTTAGTGCTGAAGGTGGTCTTGAAGAATGTGTTTCTGGGGCTGAAACTGAAAGCTTTAAGTCTGCAAATGAGGAGGTCGACTTCATTGGTGACCACACTGTTTTAGAAACTGAAGCTAGTTCAAGCTCAAATGTTGATGGGCATGACATCGATGGGAGAGCAAAATTTGGTTTTGCTTTGAGCACAGAGGAGTTTGGTGGGTCTAACTTCACCTTTTCTGCCTCTTTTGCTTCTCAAGGCCAATTGCCTGCGTCAAAACGCCTCCAGAAAAAGAAGAATTGGGTCAAAGGTGGCCACGATACCAATAATGTAATTCCAAATGCTAAGATTTCATATGCATCATCCTCTTCACAGTTTATTTCGTTCTCCGGAGCTTCATTGCTTTCATCTCCGGGACGGGGCCAGAAAGGATATCCATCTAGTCCGCAGGGCAGAAGTAGAGATAGTTCTGAGGCAGGTAAAACTCTGGTTGTAAATCAAGGGTCTGATTCTACTTCAGCGGCAACGGTCGCAGCTCAGGAAGCTTGTGAGAAGTGGCGATTAAGGTTAGAATCAATTTTTGATCTTGGAACTTTGGATATTTGGTATTCTTTGTTGTGATTTATGTTGTCTCTAGCTTAAAGATTATCTTCTGTTTTGTCATGTATCAGAGGAAACCAAGCATATACAACAGGAGATCTGTCTAAAGCTGAGGATTGTTACACACAAGGGATAAGTTGTGTTTCTAGAAGTGAGACATCTAGGAGCTGTCTCAGGGCATTGATGCTCTGCTATAGCAACCGTGCAGCGACACGAATATCACTTGGACGGATGAGAGATGCACTTGGAGATTGTATGATGGCAGCCGAGATAGATCCTAACTTTCTCAGAGTGCAAGTTAGAGCTGCTAAGTAAGTTCTTAAATTATGCTTTCTTGTACATTATTTCTGCTGTTTGGTTTATATGTTAATCAATAACTGTAGTTACATTTCCCATTTTAGCTATTTAATACTTCATTCACAAGTTGTAAATGAAACATCCCGATGGCACCGCTTTTTGACTTGGCTGTCATCATTTTGTTTTCTGCAATTTCCGTTGTTGACCTCTTTTTTGTCTTGTAAGGGGTTGCGTAGTGCTGCTTTTTGTGTTAAGTAGGGATAGAAATGTTCCCTAATCCATGCCTTTTATTTTTGAAGTTGTTATCTTGCCCTTGGGGAAGTTGAAGACGCATCACGGCATTTCAGGAGGTGTTTAGAGGCAGGAAGTGATGTCTGTGTAGACCGGAAAATTGCAGTGGAGGCTTCTGATGGATTACAAAAGGTCCAGGTATGGTAGTTTGTTACTCTTTTTCTACCATTTGCTCATACTTAGTGACCATCAAGCATAAGTTGTGACTTTATATAATATTTGCACCAGTGCCTGTTATTTGGGTGGTACTTCCAAGAGGCTTGATCTTATGTTTATTATTGATGCTCTGTTTATATATTTTGTGTTATTCCTCTCTTCTTCTCTTTGTCTCACTGAATGTGTTTTTTGGCTTACAGAAAGTGTCTGAATGCATGAATCGTTCTGCTGCATTGTTGCAAAGGAAAACATCAAGTGATGTGGAGAGTGCTTTGGAATTTATTGCTGAGGCCCTGACAATAAGCCCATGCTCTGAAAAATTACTTGAAATGAAAGCAGAGGCACTTTTCTTGGTCTGTGCTTCTTCCTTGTGATAACGACTCTTTGGTCTTTTAAGCCTTTACTTTGACTTGAAATAATCTTGGGGTAGTTGTGGGTTTAACTTCTATGTCATGGAGCAGATGCGGCGGTATGAAGAGGTGATTGAGTTGTGTGAGCAGACCCTTGGCTCTGCTGAAAAGAACTCTCCTCCGGTAGATGTTCATGACCAGTTGTCTAATGTAGATGGTTCCAAGCACTTCAAGTACTTTTACTTCCGGATTTGGCGTTGTCGTGTATCTTTGAAATCACATTTTCATCTAGGAAGACTTGAGGATGGTCTCTCTTCGTTAGAGAAACAAGAGAAAAAACTGTCAGCCACATATAGGTAACTTATGAGTATTTGATCTTTGAAACATAGTTACATAGTTTTCCTTGTCAATTAGTTTAAGGTTGTTTTGTTTCTTGAAGTTCCTAATTCTAGTAAATGTCCAGGAACGAAAGCAAAATACTTGAATCATCACTACCCCTAGCTGTCACCATACATGAGCTCTTACGTCATAAGGTATTATCTAGGGCTGTTATATCTCTCTTTTATGCAGTAAAGATGAAGATATAATCAGATGTTCATTGAACCTGAAGAAAGAAGAACGTTTTCAGAGCAGTCAAATTAGTCTGACTATTCATTTAAAGTCAATAACAATAGGTTGAATTGTCTTGACTTGTACAGACTGCCGGTAATGAAGCATTTCAGGCTGGAAGGCATACTGAAGCTGTGGAATGTTATACCGCCGCGTTGTCATGCAATGTCGAGTCACGTCCTTTTGCCGCCGTTTGTTTTTGCAATCGGGCTGCTGCATATAAAGCATTGGGCCAGCTCACTGATGCTATTGCAGATTGCAGCTTGGCTATTGCTCTTGACAGAAACTACTTGAAGGTATATCTCTAAGCCGATTTATTTTTTCTGGTCCTTCAGATGATGTGATGAAATAATCTAGATATGTTCCATAGAGAAAAGGCCCATTTGTCTTATGTTGCTTGGTGAACCCTTTTTTCTTTTTCTTTTTTTTTTTTGGTTGGTTTTGTATGCGTCCTTGATCCTTCCAATTGTTTTATTTTTACAGGCTATTTCTAGACGAGCCACTTTATATGAGATGATCAGAGATTATGGCCAAGCAGCTCGAGATATTGAGAGACTTGTGTCTCTTATCACTAAACTAGTAGAGGACAAGGCACATCATATAGGAGCATCTGATAGATCCACTAGCAGAACAAACGATTTGAGACAGGCTCGTTTGCGTCTTTCTGAAATAGAAGAAGAAGCCAGAAAAGATATCCCCTTGGACATGTACCTCATCTTGTAAGTTTCTCTTTTCGCTGATAATACGATGAAGCTTGTAAGGATGAATTAGTGCAAATTGCATTCCACAGAAACATGTTGAGGGCAACACAAATTTACTTTTACAGAAGTGTTTGTTTTCAGTTATTTGGTTTTTCATGAAGAGGCTTTCCCCGAGTACTAAAGGATCACACAGTCAACTCAATTAATTTTTTGAATATTAGAATAGCAATCATATGCTAGTAAATTATTTTAATTGATAGCTGAAATTCAAGTATATTTTCTCTGTGTGAATCTTAATATTTATTACTCTTAAACGAGAGAATTGACATTGTGTAAGTTTAAATGATGGCAGGGGAGTTGATCCATCTGTTTCAACATCAGAGATTAAGAAGGCCTATCGAAAAGCTGCACTTAGGCATCATCCTGACAAGGTCTGCAATATTATATGCTTTAGTGTTTGCCTATTTTCATTATGTGTTCAGAACACTGCCAGGTTAGATTTAATTTGAGAACAGATTGTGGAATTAAATAAGCGAAAAAGACACAAGAAAGTTTACCTGGTTTGACTTGCCTATGTCCACCGGCAAAGTTGATGAAAGATTTTCAACCCCAAAACAAGGAGATTACAAAGAAGCAAGAGCTTATAGCTCTATCTCAATACCCAAAACCCGTGTACACCCAAAGAGATTACTCGTGCACCATGGAGCTAGAGAGGATAATAAACTTTTACATACACAGCTACACCAAGCTCCTTTTTCGGATGCCCAAAAATCAGTTGCATTGCTGGCTATATAGAGGGAGAAACAGGGGCAGCAAGGACTTTATGCAACAATTAGTGCAGTTCCTTCATGAGCTTGGGGAGCAAACTTGCTAAGGTGCCAGGCTTGCTATGATTCGAGTAATGTGGTTCAATATCGGCCATGACCCAACAAATCTCCCCCTTGGTTAATGCTACGGTACCTCTCAAATATTTCTAAATTCATTTCAGTCTCTCTATGAGCCTTGTTTAGATAGCTAATATATCTATTCAAGACCTTGGCTGAATAGTAGCTAAGGTGGAGATTTGTTGGGTTGTGGCCAACGTTGAGTCACATTGCTTGAACTGTGGGTCACCAAGTATATTACCGTGCAAGCTCAATGCCCTACTTGTCAAATTCTTGCCCAATAGGCAATAGCTGCCCAAGGTCACTAACATGGGCAACCAAGCTTGTTGCCTGAAGCTTTATATGCTTGCGGCTTACACCCATATATATATATATATATGGTGGTTTAGCGACTTGACGTATCCATTTGAAAATTGAGAGAAGTCTTGAGATTTCGTTGCCCTTGTGCCAAGTTTAGTGAATATCAGAGAGCATTTTTTCTCTGTCATTTTGCGGTAGCACTTTGGTTAGCAGTTTTGGGTTTTGTGAGAGCTAAACACTCTTTCGTTATCTCCCTTTCATTAGTGGAAATTATTTGTCAGTCTTCAGCTGTGGATGGAAGCCAGAGGTTGAACCACATAAATTTCCTATGTTTTTTCCTCTTGCTTTATTTCATTTTTTGTCCCAAAATGCATTCTGATTTGGCAGAGTTCTTAACATTACATTTCCATTAAACGTGTTCCATCTCATTTTAGGCTGGTCAATTCTTGGCACGAAGTGACAATGGTGATGATGGGCTTTGGAAGGAGATAGCAGAAGAAGTCTACAAGGATGCCGACAGACTCTTTAAAATGATCGGGGAAGCATATGCAGTTCTTTCAGATCCCACCAAGGTCGAACTTATTTTCCAAATTTGGCACTTTTTGTCATTAATTTATCTTGCAAATTTTTTAACAAAACAATTCTGATGATGATTTGGTCATTTTGGTGCAGCGTGCACGGTATGATACTGAAGAGGAGATGAGGAATGCACAAAAGAAACGAAATGGAAGCAGCACATCTAGAGCACAAACTGATACTTCAAACTACCCATTTGAAAGAAGTGGAGGTAGGCGACAATGGAGAGATGTTTGGAGATCACATGGTACCCCAGCATCAACATGGACAGAATCCACTCGATCAAATAGGTACCCGTGACAACCTTGTTTGGACGTGCCTTGGTCTTTTGAATATATGACAAAGCTGCAGAAGGGGTCTGGTCACTAGATGGATCATTTTACATTGCTACATAGAGAATGTAGCCTTGGTTCAAAGGTCGAACAGATACTGAAAATTACAGCATGAAGAAAGAAACGAAGGACAAAATAAAAAGAGAGATATTTCCATGGAAGTCAAGGCATTCGAAAGTTTGGATGATTTCATGATTTGAATGGTTGAATGAGTTTGGTTTGCGAATAGAGGTGTGCTTTGTAAATCCACCAGTAACATGTACAGAAGAGGAGCAAAACACAGCCATAACACGCAGGTAAAAAACCTTTAAATGATTAATTAACCGACTTGAGAAGTCTGCTAATCTGGTTAGAAGAGCACCAGTGAGATTGGAGAAGGAATTTTTGTCTCGATCAGACCGTGGAGTGACATCAATTTTGTGTGTTTCTTTTTTCTTTTTTCTCTTACGTTTTCGTCTTTTCCTTGTTGAATCTTGATAGAAAGAGTGCATAGCAATATACTGTCGATGAATTATAAATCAGGTGAGAGCTTTTTATTTTTATTTTTTTTTAATTTTTAATTTTAGTTTTCATTGTACGGTTGTGTGTTTTGTTGCTGAATATAAGACCGTCAAAAGAGAGGGGGAAAAAAAGTTTGAATGAAGATTTTTCTTGCATTTTTGCTGAAGTTTAAATCTCCACGGAGTAAAGTACTATTGTTCTTTTTTTTTTTTTTTTAACCATCTTCTAAGTCATGTTGGAATACATGTATACTTCCATGTACAATAAGGTGGCCATAAATCGAGCAACAGACAGCCAAGAAAATATTTTCTGGCGTAAAAAAAATAAAAAAATCTTCATGTGGTTGTCATTTTCTTAAAAATCGGCACACTGGCGCCAAAGCCTCTCAGCAAAGTTCTAAACTTCCACCTCCTGCAACAAAAAAGCGATGAGCACAAGCATTTAGCCAAGACCACGCATAAGAATATCACTTGTGATAGAATCATAGGCGGCAACAACAACAACAACAAGAACAACAAACCTGGTAGAGGGTGGTGGAGGCGTTGAAGAAGGAATTTGTAGTCCGACATGTGTTTCGAGAATTTATACGTATATTCCTAATCCAAGTTCCTTTGGATCGGTTTCCACCATCCATGCGGGTCTATTGAACCCGTTAAAAAAAGATCAGTTATGAAGAAGAAAGAAACAAGTAAAGAGAGTTCTTACGGATCAGAAATTAGTACTTGTTCATTATGAAATTGAACGTTCCTTTCGCAGCACGTTTGAGAAGAACCTCCCTTGCCTCTATAGCAATTCCTTCCGGCTGTTTATGGAGAGAAGTCAATAAAATGTTAGGTAAATTATGAAACATTTAGCTTTCGGATCGTTTTTATTTTCTTTTCCAACTCATGATCATACCTCCTCGGGAAACCAAACCCCAGGCTGTGTGCTTCCCTCGAGAACTGCAAGTGCAAATGCAGCCGTTGCGGTTCCTACTGATCTGCAAGACATAAATCACATTGCCATCCTATTTTAGTAGAGCCTTCTGTTCGTAGTTTTTCAAGCTTATCATCTGGAAAAAAGAATGTGATATTCAGAGACATTTGAGAAGAAAGAAAGCTTACACAGAAAGTCTTTTGTGACTGAATATCCCGACCATATTACGCCCATTAGAACAATCCAAATCCACCTGCCCCAGATGAAATGATGATCAAATAGAGTGAAAAACATAAATCCTAAAGGATTTACTTGAGTTTTAGATTTCCTCACCCTCATTGACACACGCTCTCCAGCAATCCCATCAAATGCTCGAACTACAGGATCAAACAGCTGAACTAACTGCTGAACTTTGCTTCTATCCCTCAAGAACTCCTAAAAATTGGTGTCTGGTCAACTTGGTAACCATTCTTCTCAATTTCATATCGGAAATTACGACAATTCGGCTATTGGTCCCTATATTTAATTAAAAGAACCATATATAAAGTGTAGAAAGTTCAAGTCATGTGGGAAGATATATGCAGGTTACCGGCGAAAGAAGATTTGTCATGGCTTCCATTCCCCAATTCCAAAAGAATGGTGCAGTTCCAAATCGAGCGCTTACAGTCGGTATTCCCAGGACCTCATGAGCACTTCTAACCTCGGGCAGATTCCTGAAAATAAGAACTTTCAAACATCTATCTGTATGTGACAAATTTAAAACATTTGCACTAGTCGGAATAGTAATTCGTATGCTTATCATTGGATAAATATGCAATAATAATAATAATAATTCTGTCTGAAAAAAAGAACACTTACAAGAGATAAACGTCTCTGTTTCCTATGCCTTTCCCAAAGTCGATGTTGAGCATTCCGCTGTATGGCTTTAGTTTGATCTCTTCTCCTGATTGAATAGTTCATATCATGCATCACACGTTCAAGTTTAGATTATAAGTGTCAAATAAGATATAGAATGCAGACACCGACCTTTGTTATAGGCAATAACCTCCTCTCCGAGAAGCAAAAAGCTAGTGGCTAATATTGTCGGACCAGCACCGCCGGTACCAGCAGTGTAGTAGTAGAACCTGAGAAGAGCATATTTGCACATAAGTTTTCAGGACAAGAATCTGCAGTCTAGCTCATTGGCTTCATCTAGTTATTAGCAAATCAGTAGTCATCGTCTGAAATTTTATTTTTTATTTTTTATTTTTTATTATTTTTATATCTAGTTAGAATGCCAGCAATGAAGAATGGTTGTAACGTTGTTAACCTTAGCCTTTCGGGTTCCCCTTTGCTTTCAGCTCTTGCTACACGGACCAGTTCTGCTGCCATTACTGTCATCATGGGAATGGAATTCAACATTTGGGATAAAAAGAAATGATACAACTTATTAAAGTTATCAGAATTTTCAAATTACAGAACAAGAAAGCTTATGAGAGACCATTGCTCACTCCAGGATAAATTCCACCAGTCGTAATCGCCGGAATATTTGCAGCAACAGCTCTATCGCTAAAGGATTTAGCACGCCGTGCATAGCTCGTATCATCACAAACATCGAGATATGCCGTCTATGGAAAGAAAGAAAGAATTTTTGTAGTTACAAGTACTTTGCATTAAAAAAAATTAAAAAAAAAGGAGAACATTGGCTAGGTACAATAAAATACCGTAGCGTTTCTACACAATTTGAAGTTTGAACGTCATATTTTCATCAGATTCTATCATATTCTCAGACGTTGTTTACTACTAAAATTTAAGCACTTGCAATGAATAAATACTTGTCAATTCAGATAAAAAAGAATTGAAATGATAAGATGTACCACCAGAAAGGTGACCTTTGCTCACCTTGGTGCAAATGGCGGCTTCTAGTACAGAGCACTTGTCTGCCTGCTGGAACGGCCCTGCTGCGTGTACTACAAGGTCCACATCTGCGAAAGTTTCAAATCTCGCAATTAACTTAATTAAAGATAATTAATCTAAAGTAAAACTAGCATTAAGTATCAGTTAATCAATGTCGAAAAATAATTAATTAGGAATTTAGAAGAATCTTGTACGCACCACTAAGAGCGGCTTCTAAAGAGTTCGTATTGTTAATATCCACTAGAGAAAACTCCGAATTCTCGCCAAGAGTGGCCACCATAGCAGCTCCTTTTTCCCTGCCATGCCGAACAACTCATTGAAACTCCTAATTCTCAATATCATCACAACATTTCTTTCTTCTTAGTTCTTACCTGTTGCGCCCGCCGATGACGATGCTGAGGTCGGGGCAGAGCTTGGAGAGAGTAATGGCGGTGGATCCTCCGACGCGACCGGTGCCGCCGAGGACAAGAACCCGGGAATTGCGGGTCTTGTCAGGGAGATGGACTCTGAGGTGCTCGCTTTCTCTGGCGCACGCCATTGGGATTGCGTTCTTCAAATGCAGAGAAGCTCCCGCCATATCCTTCTCTCTCTCTCTCTCTCTCTCTCTCTCTCTCTCTTCTCTTACTGTGTTCTTTCAAGTTTCAGCCTTAGCCTATCAGTTTTTATCGTTGATTTGTGACGTAATTATAGATGACGTGGCATAATTTGTACCGTCAAGTTAGTTGATTTTCTTTTTCTTTTTTTTTTTTAATGTTCAGGCGTAACTGTTAATCAACTTTTTGATGACCAATTTAGACTATTCATTTTTTTTTAAAAAACGAAAAAAAATTTCTAGACCTTATGTTAAAGGTGAGAAATATTATTGAAAAAATTTCATGAATTCGACTGAATTATACCACTAGTGTCAATATACTTCATGAATTATACATTGTATCTATTGTACTCTCGATTTATAACATTTGGGACAAATGTCGCCTCCATTTATTAATATTAATATTTCCGTCAACATTCTATCAAAGTGCTCATAATCTTTATATTTGTATCAAATGCCCCCAAATCTATAATATTTATGTCAAAATACATAACCAGTCAAAGTAAAATAAATAAAATGCAAGAATATTTCTAATGATATTTATGTTTATTATAACAATAATAAATGCATAGCCAGAGTCATGTTCCACCCAACCCAAAATGACCAAACCGGCTAATTAGATGGCCTAGTTTTCACTCTAGCCCAAAGAAAAAAAAAAAAAAAAAAGAGCCCCAATTTTCAGGGGCTTTAAAGCAATGCCCTGACAATGCTATCACACTCCTCAAAAGTGTCAAGCACTTGCGTACACTAGTTGGGCATGTGAAAGCCAAAAAGGAAAAACTATACCAACAGAATTACCCAAGAAGAGCTTCATAGTACAGAATGAGGAGTGACAATTTCAAAAAAGAAAATTATGAAGCCAATTCGGACCATAAACAATTTACATATCCATGACAAGGCTATCTCAGGTTTTCCTGATGAGTTTTTCCCATCGAGTCGATCTCGTTCACCTTCTCCGCTATGCACTGGATCTTTCTCGATAGTTCTTCTGTGTGCTCCTTAATATGACTGAAGAGGAGGTCTATGATCTTTCTAAATGAAGCAGACCGCTTTCTCTCACGAAGCAGCTGTTTAGTTAGTTCTTTAACCCTCGCGCTCTCATTCTGCCAAAAAAAAAATAAAAAAAGGAAGATGAGAAGGAACTCAGATTGCACTTACGATTAGATAGTTGATTTCTGTCATAACGATAGAATTGTCATCTATCCACTCTTGAAAATCATACTTTCCAGCAGAAAAATGACACTTAATATCCATTAATGATGCAATCACCTTATATGTACGAGCACACTAAAACTGCTACATAATATAATCAAACTTAGTTCATTCACATTTTGTAATCTAACCGTTCTATTTTACTCACACACTTGCGATGTCGCATCTCTATTGGTGATGAGTAGCAGTAGGAGAAAAACATACACACTCTGGATTTTATCCAAGTCGGTAAAAGTTCAAGAGAATTAGTAGCTAACTGATGACTTAAACGATCTACAGAGCAATTTTGTTACCCTAACAAAAACTGTAGAAAAAGAGTTCATCAAAGGCTTACCGGAATTTGATCATTTCTCTGTTCATTTTGATTCTGCCTCCCAGTCCCAGCCCCAGGCAAAGGATGAGCATGTTCTTTGATGAACTTTGTAACAACCCATATCCCAGTACTGAGCCGCCTTAAAGAGAGCTTAGCCTTGCAACCCATTCTAAAGGGCTTCCGTGGCCTCTTGCTGTTCTCATCGGACCTAGTAGTCCTGCGGTAACCCTCTTTGTTACAAACAAAAGTCCTTTTGATGACGGTTCCATCCCTTGAACGGCGCAGGCAGTCCATGCGAACAATAAAGCCCATACGCATTGCATATGCAGTATAAAATGAATGTGCAGATTCTTCAGAAGCAAACTCCTGGCCTACATACGGTTCTTCAATATTTACTTCATTACACTCGTTTTTTGAATGATTCTCTTCATTCACCCGAATCTCTTCATTTGCCCCTCCAACATCAGGCACCTGTTCCTGTTGAACTTGGACAGAACTAGTTACTCTTGCACTATCATTGCCAAGATTAAGATCAATCTCAGTTGAATCATCTGAAATGATCTCCTCATGATTCTCAACACCAACTTCACCACTCACTGCAATATCAAAATTCGAATCAATTCGATGGTTAAAAAAAAAACGGTCCCATTTCCACAAAGAGCATAAATATATAGGATAAATATGATTTTCACTGACATGAGTACAGATATGTTCTTTGTAAATTGTTGATATCAGACAACACGATTCATACGAGTAAAAGAACCCCATTTACAATTTAAAAACAAAAACCCATTTACAATTTAAAAACAAACATGGTTAAGATCAAGGAATGTGAAGCCAACTTAATAGCATTAGTTGGAAAACAAGACGGAGGCAATATATTTCCTAGAACTCCATACCCATATTTGAAATATTAATTAACTGGTAAACCCATTTGAGACGAGCTGATTTTTTTCGTGAAGGAGCAAAACAGTAGACAAAAATTTGCGGTTGCAATACATTAAATTTGAAATATCTATAAAACCCAGAAACTGGAAGGAATTTAGAAAATGGAAATGAAATAATTGAAAGAGATTTAATTAGGTCCAATTTCCTGTCAACATTGATTCTAATCAGGAGCAGAAGAAAACGAACATTTACGTACAAAGTAAAGTTGTTCAGAGTTTCACTGTCGGGGATTGAAAAGAAACAATAAAAATGAAGACTTACTTGTTGCTTTTCTGAAGCGTAAATTTGGAGGATCCTGGCAATTCTAAACGGAACTCGCCAACTACATGGCCTGGCCTGCAACGAGAACTGCAATTGGAACTGGCGGGCCGAGAGAGAGAGAGAGAGAGAGAGAGGAGGTAGTGGCAGGGGCTTTTCTTTTTTTTTTTTTTTCCTTTTGTCGCTTAGCCAAAAACGACATGTATTTTCTGGATACAGTTTACTGTCGTTTGACTGAGGAAAACGACGTGTCGTTGTTTTTATTATTTTTTTTTGGTTGCTGATTTAGAAAATAAAGGACATCTTTTCCCTCAGGGAAAAAAGAAACTATAGCCCTCCGTTCGGTACGTCAGTCAAATATTAAATTTTTAGGTTAAAATTTGACTGATTTTTTAAAAATTAGTTATAATTTTTGTTTATTTTTTAGGAAAAAAGAGTTTTTTTTTTATAGAAATTTTTTGAATCAAAGATGGCAAATCGAATGCAGCTAATTTTTTTAATAATTAAAAAAAAAAAAAAGACATCTTGTGTCTTCTAATTTTATGCACACCAAATAACCACATTTCTAAGGGAAAAAAATGTTATTTTTAGTTTAGTGTCGTTCAGTGCGAGAAACATGTTGATTTAACTATCATTGATCAAACTATGGCTTATTTTGAAAAGACGCCTTTCTATTCTTTAAACATGTCTTTGAAATCAAGCCTTGACTATCTTGGAAACGACATGTCGTTTTTTGTTCTCTTGTCGATTGCATATGTTTAGACGACATTTACTTTGTCTTGTGAAACGAACAAAGCAATGCACATGAATTATGGACTTTGACATATAGCATTTTCTTTCCTAGCCAGGATTGATAAATCTGAAAATTCCAATTCAATTTGCATTAAAAAGTGTCTCTCGGTAAGCATGAACTTATAGAAACTCATTTATCAGAATAATTGATTAATACCAATAATCACTGATAAAACGGTATGAGATAAGAGAGGAAACATTGAATTTAAAAGGGCTTTTTGGAGATAACAATATCTTGGGTTGCTGATGTTGATGTTGAAGTTTTTTTTCTTTTTCTTTTTCTGGTGGCAGACTAATGGTTTCCAATAATCTCCTTATTAATGCCAAACAGCCCTTGGAGACAAGGCACAGATTCTTTTTGGGAGTCAATTTTATTAGCATGTTTTATGTGAAATTGTTAAGCATGCATGTATATTAGATATGTGAAGAAACCGGCGTTTCTCGGAGAGGCATGCAATATGGGATTCTCTCCGCTATTTACTCTTGCTTGTTACCTGCATTTTTGTCTGATCACTAGTAGTGTCACCTCCCTATCTCTATCTCACTAGCCAACATCAGCCACTACCACAACAACCCCCCCAAAAAAAAAAAAAAAATTAGAGAGAGAGAGAGGACAAATTTGTAGGGACCTCATGATAAAAGAGACTAAATGCACTTGTTTTCGGCCTGAAAATTCCCTGATTTTCAGGTGGCTAACCGAGGCCTAAGAATCGTGCACTTATGAATAGTAGCTAGCCTATACTAAAAATAAACCACCTTCAAATCCTGGGATTTAAATGTTTCTTCCATTTTTTATATAGATCTCACTGCATACCCCAGTTGTTTCCAATTTTAGAGAAATTTTTTAGATATATATATATAGATATATATATATCAAGGTATGTAACTATCAATTCTTTAGCTGCCTAGCTAAAAACGTCACAATCAGTCAACCGGTTGATCAAAATTATATGCAGTAAGGAATTATGGGACTTAAATTCGAAAGTGTGTATTTGATTCTGAATTGTATCGAAAAGAACAATGTCACAATCAAAATTTTCCATTATTGGTTTTTGACAAATCTTATATCGTTTGGATATCTTATGATTTATAATTTATACTTATTGAATGGATCTTTCCAATTTTTAGTCACTTATTATAGCATGTAATTTTTTTTGCCTTCTAGATACATGTATATAAATATATATTTTTTTAAATGTTTATAATCTGCTCTCATATGTGAATCGAGAGAGGGTTTTTTTTTTTTTTTTTTCCTGATGAAATAGCATAAAGTGGAGGGGCTAGCTAGGTTGTCAAGTGTCTCTGAAATGACAGCCACAGGTTTAAGAAAAAAAACCAGCAGAGTGGTCTGAATTTGACTCTGTGTTATCTGGTTGTGAGGCATGGGCTCCTCGTATACTCTGCATGGGCTGCATGCATTACTTTCTCTTACACGTACAAAACAGCTTATATATATACACACATACGGGCCCAATATGACATTTATTGTGGACCAAACTAACTTAACTTTGGTCTCCTCTATTATATATATGTACATATACCAATATTTTTCTCCCCCTTCAATCATTGATGTTCATAGTTTTTTTCTCCTTCCTCGACACCCCCTTGCTGCCTCTACTACCACCAAACTTGATGTTATATATATGTGTGTGTGTATTTTATCATACATGAATATATAAACACAAGATAAGTTAGCATACTTTGCAGACTATGTTTACCGTACTAATTAATTATTATATCATATAGTTTGAAAAGAGAAGAGCAAAAAATACAAATCTAGTTGATAAAAATAAATCGTTTTCAATTGAAAGACCACATTTTTAAATCTTCTTATGTTGGAAATGTAATATTAGTTTAAATGCATTTTTCCATGTGATGACCCGCTTGAGAACACAAGTTATAAACCTATACTTACATACATACATACATACATACATACCTATATATATATATATTAGTCAAAGCTGATCAAGATTCAAGAGTTAGATATGCTGAAAGTGTGTATATATATATATTTATGGACATGAGAAACACATGTCCTTCAAAATAAGGGTGGCAAGAAGCCAATATTGACACATGGCTTTCATTTCCATACTCCTTTTTTCTAACGAAAAAATAAATAAAAATCCCTTCTTCTTAATGATTCAGGTCACATGACACAGTCTAAGTTGGAAAATTTGGAACAAAGTGCAGGGTCTCAGAGTAATTTCAAGATTCTATCTTTTTTTTTTTTTTCCCACTACTTTTTCCAATCAACTTCCCTTGTCTATTGCCGCGGTAAAAATCTTGATCAAAACCCATTTTCACATTAAACAACTACTATATAGGAATAAACTAGAGCTAGGGTTTGTCATTTTGCCGACCCTAAAATATGGTTCTTTACCTGAGGTCAAAAGTCATACTCTCTCTCTTTCTTTCTCTCTCTAAAAGTTTCTTCCTTTCTCTATCTAAGAAGAGGGCTAAAGGGGGTTGGGACATGATTATGATTAGATTACCGAGAGCATTTAATTTACTTCTTTAATTATTATTTTTACAGTGGTAGCAGGCTTTTAATAGCTGTTTTTAAATGGGATATTGATTAAAAATTAGTTTGAGGGCCATGTGTTTTACCGTCTTTGATTCCTTTCTTGACGGTCAAACTTACAGTGGGGTTTTTTTTTTTTTTTTTTTCCTCCCCCTTTGAAACCTTCGAGAATATCATTATCTTTCTATCTCTCTCTTCCTTTCTGCACCACCACCACCCCCAACCCCTTTTTATTAGTTTTTTCTTTAATTAATTAACCCTTGTCTCTCTCCGTACTCAGGAATAGTCTTTTACAATTTAACTCATATACATGAATACGTATATATAAATGATACGTTCATGTATATATGAATTAACGTATATATCTTTTGAGTATATATAACGATATAGTGACACTTTTTCTACCTTTTGTAGTTGTTATTAATTAAATGTTATTTAATTTGCTCCTTTCTACACTAATAAACAGTTGTTTTGAAAAATGACAAGTAAATATGTGATGTTGACATTAGTAAGAAAACACCAAATGGTTACTTAATTGTTACTTAAAAAATCATGTTCGGGCTATTAATTTTCCATTTAAAAAAGCCAGATTGTTTTGAACGTGTGTTATATCAGAGTTCTTGTTTATTTTTATTCTTGTGTAAATATAACTTTGGTTGCAAAAAGTATAAACATGAGTTTTTATTTATTTTTTAAATAAATTTATTTAAGGGGCGGTTGAGAAAGGTAGCACTGAAAGGGGTGGGGGGTTATCTGAGAGAATAGTAGTATATATTATAAGTAAAACCCAACTGGGATGCCTTAGAAGTAAGATTTTCTTCCAATCTGTCCCTTCAAAAACTACAACTTGAGCATGAAATAATAACCTCAAAGACCCGGAAGACAAGGGTTAGTGTCCTCGTATAGGGGTACAATTGTGCAAGCCCATCTCCCTTATTATTTATATATATATATATACATATACTTGTATCCATTAAAAAAAAAACACATTTTATAAGAATAATTTTAGGATTCCACTCTCTCCCTCTCTCTCTCTCTCTCTCCCCCTTTCAATATTTCCCTTTCATAGGAAGAAAAAAAAAAGTGTCAGTCATGCATGAATTATTGTTATATATATATGCACAAAAGAGAGAAACAGCCTCATATATATATATATTGTAAGAGAGAGATATATGTATAAAGATCAGAGATATATAAAGGGGGAGAAGCCCGTTTGAGGCGGGGGAGCAGTTTGATATGATTAGGAGTAAAAGGGATAATAGTTAAAAAATGTGGGGATATGGGATGGGATGGAATGTGAGAAAGTTATGGGTGTTTGTTCACATATACAGGCCAGACTCTCAGTCTCAGAAAGAAAAAAGAGAACGCAAATTATGCAAATGCAATGAAATGAAATAAAGAAGGAGAGAGGGGATCGATCTGATAGAGTCTGATAAATATGTCTGACATGAAATGACTAATGTCCAAGTGGGCTTGATCAATAAATGGGTGTGGCGAGGGGCTGCGTGTGGATTTTTTTGTCACACTGGGGTCAGCTATTTATATACACATATACTTGTAAATATGTGTGCATATATATTCTTTTATATAGCATCTTCTTCTGCAGGTGTTTCACAGCAAAGAGAGAGGCCAAAATTGCAAAGAGATATTAATAGTACCATTAGCATTTTGATTATACAAGTACTATATCTTTGAATGCCAAGAGGGAGAAAGGAGAGTACAAGTTTGATTCAAGATTACGAAAGCACATGCTCCGTATGTTTATGGTCCATGTGTTAGGGCTTTTATATATATATATATATATATATAAATAGAAGTACATAAATGTATCAATAATTAACTTTATTAGACTGGACACGGCATGAAGATAAGCACAACTTGAATTTTCCCATTTTTGGATTCAATACTCGGAAAAGTTTCTATAAAATACTACGCATATATATACACGTAGTTTAGTACGACTGGATTCATTCAAAAATCATTTCTTTTTAGCTTCTCCTCGTGTACCTTTTTATTATTCTTTTTGTCAGGGCAATACCAGTTTAGCAGGGTTTGGATTTAGAGAGAGGGAGAGAGTTTTGTCATCCTTAATCTTAAAAATTAAAAAAAAATCTTTCTAAATGTATTAATAAAAAAGAGAATAGGAAGAGTTTATACATGTATGAAAACCCCCGGCCACTTTTGATTTGGGCACCTTTTTTTTTTAACAAAAAAAATTAACTTTCTGACATCAAATTACACTATCACCCTCGCCACGCCATCATGCCCCACTTGTCATTAACCTTAAATCCAAACTCAAGTTTTAAGGATTCATACCCCTCGAGCACACACGAGGTGCCCTTTATGATTTGATGTGTATATGAGAGAGATCGACTAGAGAGAAAGAGAGAGAGTAATATAAATCTTCTTTCATTTTCCTTTGAAACATCTTATTTTGCCATTCCATCTTCGGAGATTTTTTTTGACCTTTTCTCTTCTTCTTTCATATCTTTTATTTTCTATTCCTGGATTCCATGTCTTTTCGTTTTTCAAAAACTTCATGCATGGACTAATTCCTCTGTTCATCAGCGTTAGGCTTTATATTAGACTCCAGTAATATCAATATTCAGTACTTCTACTCAGTTCTCTTACGAAGCTCCTTCAACAACAATAGAAATATATCTATATATACATATATATAGATACAGCTATGGCTTCGATGAACTGGTTGGGTTTTCTCTTTCTCCTCAAGAACTCCCTGCAGCATCAAACCCTCATCACCATCATCACCATGATCATCAAGATCATCACTCTCGGTCCACAGTAGTCTCTCGCCTTGGCTACAACTCCGATGAAATCTCTGGCACCGATGTCTCCGCAGGCGAGTGCTTCGATCTAACTTCTGATCACTCCACCGGCGCTCCTTCCCTAAACCACCTCCCTCCCCCTTTTGGCATCCTTGAAGCTTTCAACCGGACCAACCATCACTCCCAAGGTCTTTTCTCACCCCTCATTATTTTTCAAGCAAATCTTAAAAATACCCAAAAACCCTTCAAAATGACTTTAAACTCAAGTTTCTTCTGTGTTAGTAGCTGATCTATAAGGACAAAATAAACAAATAAATATTTACAACTAAAAATGCATTTTTGTCATTTCTTCATTTAGACCCTAATTTTGTTTTTTGTTTTTTTTTTTTTTCAGATTGGAATATGAAGGGGTTAGGGATGAACTCGGACACAAGCTACAAGACCAGTTCATCATCAGACTTCTCTATGCTAATGGGCAACACTCAAAACCTAGAAACCCAACAACAACAGCAACCAAAGCTTGAGAACTTCCTCGGCCGACACTCTTTAGCCGATCACCACCACGACCACACTACGGCCGCAGCCGCAGCCAACTACATGTTCCCGACAACCTTCGGCGGCTCTCTGCAAGTGCCGTCGGAGGAGACGGACGGCGGTGCAAACAACATTAACAACAACAACAACAACAACAGCAACAACGGTAACAGCAATAATAGCAGCTCCATTGGGCTATCCATGATCAAGACGTGGCTGAGGAACCAGCCGGCGCCGCCGGCCCACGAGGAGAGCAAAAACGACGTCGGTGCAACTACCGGTACTGGTGGTGGGAGCAATAATGGTGCAACTAATGGATTGAATATTATGACGAATACTAATGCACAGAGTAGTACTCTCTCGCTTTCGATGAGTACCGGATCGCAATCCAGCTCGCCGTTGCCTCTTCTTGCGGCGTCGAGCGGCGGAGAGAGTTCGTCTTCGGATAATAATAAGCAGCAGCAGCAGCAGCACCAAGGACTACGGCGGCGGGGCTTGATAGCCAGACCGGGGCTATTGAGGCCGTCCCTAGAAAGTCCATTGACACGTTTGGACAAAGAACTTCTATTTACCGTGGGTAACAAGGTTTGTGTAAATTTTCATCTGATTGTTATTTATTTGTTCTTATACACTTGCTCAAAAAGAAGTTATAGATTGTAGTTTTGCGATCCTGGGATAGAGTTGAAAAACTTGATAACATGCAAAGATACATACTCACTAATCTAAAAATGAAAAATATTTTATTTCAGTGCTTTTTGGATGTAACAAAGGTTTTTTTTTTTTTTTTTTTTTTTGGTTTTATGTCTTACAGACATAGATGGACAGGTAGATATGAGGCTCATCTATGGGACAACAGTTGCAGAAGAGAAGGCCAAACTCGCAAGGGAAGGCAAGGTATGGTATTTCCACTTCTTCTTCTTCTTCTTTTTTTTTTTTTTTTTTTTTTTTTTTTTTTTTTGTTGCATCTGTTTGTCGGTAAACATTTATCTTCTTCACTGCTAATTAATGTTTATGTTTATATTAACTTGTTTTTACTTCTTTTGCTCTTGCTTAATCTGGGGCTTTCTCGATCTCTCCTTATACAGTTTACTTGGGTAAGTACGAAAAAGAGTATGTTCAATGTCTTTTCAATGTTTTTTGTTTAATTATCTTTCACTTATAAATGACTGTTTTCTTTTGTTCACCGTATAGGTGGTTATGACAAAGAAGAAAAAGCAGCTAGAGCTTATGATCTAGCTGCATTGAAATACTGGGGTACCACAACCACTACTAATTTCCCCGTGAGTTTTTTTTTTTTTATTTTTTATTTTTTATTTTTTGGTTATTCACTCTATATATATTAAATTAAAAACATGCATTATGTTAATAGACCGGGTAGTTACTAAGTGACTTCCAAGTCATATATCTTAGTTAGATATCAAAAAGTCTTGCAAATGTCTGATTATAACAGGCATGAATTATCACTGCTTGGAGGACCAAAATAAGGTGTGTTTACCTTAATGTCCAGTGTTTGTTAAAAAGCGTCCCCAATAACCGGGATTTGTCAAATAATTTAACATTAACACGAGGAAACTACTGTTGTTAATGGTAATTTGTGTCTGCTGATTAAGCTAAAATCGCTTTCTTTCAGATAAGCAATTACGAAAAGGAATTGGAAGAAATGAAGCACATGACAAGGCAGGAATATGTTGCATCTTTGCGAAGGTATACACTACTTGAAATCATGACTTAACTGTAGCTTTATATATACCAGATATCTAAATATATTCTGGAATATTAATGTTGCAGATTGCATTTGCTTTATCATTTGGCCTTTTAAGAGTTTTTTTTTTTTTTTATTAAATTTTTACTTGATTACATTTTGCAATAATTTTTGTGCAGGAAGAGTAGTGGGTTTTCTCGTGGTGCATCCATTTACCGTGGTGTAACAAGGTAAATAGTATATGCATATATATATATATATTTATATTCATAGACTTTCACGATGTAAACGGGAATATTGTCGTTCAATTAATTAACGATGGAATTAAAAATTAACCATGCATGTTCTTATAGAGTACTTTTGTTTTGGTTGTGTAACAACAGACACCACCAGCACGGAAGATGGCAAGCAAGGATTGGACGAGTTGCTGGGAACAAAGACCTCTACTTAGGAACTTTCAGTAAGTTTTTTATATTAATTAATATTGATCTTCTTCCTTTGTTGATGCAGACAAGATGTTTGTTAAAAAGCTAGGCCAATAAAGTACTTCTTTATGTAACCCTTTTCATGAATATCATTATCATGTAGGTACACAGGAGGAAGCAGCAGAAGCATACGACATTGCAGCCATCAAGTTCCGAGGACTAAATGCGGTGACGAACTTCGACATGAGCCGATACGACGTCAAGTCTATACTGGAGAGCAGCACACTGCCTATTGGAGGCGCGGCGAAGCGGCTGAAAGATGTCGAGCAAGCGGAGATGACGGTAGATGGACAGCGCATAACTGAAGATGACAACATGAGTTCTCAGCTCACCGACGCCATCAGCAACTACGGCGCTCCCGCTGCTACCACCACAGCCACCACCACAACGGCTGGCCCACACTTGCCTTCCAGCAGCCTGCTAATTTCACCATGCATTACCCGTACGGCCAAAGGGTTTGGTGCAAGCAAGAGCAGGATACTTCTGATCATCACAACAGCCACAGCTACCATGATCTCCACCACCAGTTTCAGCTGAGCAACACCCACAATTTCTTTCAGCAGAATTCCGCTCTTCACAACCTGATGGGAATGGATCCCCACTCCTCGTCCACAATCGAACATAGCTCCGGTTCGAACTCCGTCATGTATGGCGGCGACAATAACTACGGAAGTGGCACTAATAGTACCGGAGGATACGCAATTCCGTTGGCAACGGTGATAGCAAGCGATCAGGGAAACAACAACGGCTTTGGGGACAGTAGTACTAGTACTACTCATGATTTGTACGGGACAGCCACGGATGCTTATCATAGGAGCTTGTATTATCTGTCGCAGCAGTCGCAGGTGGGAGTGGTTAAGGCCAGTGCTTATGACCAGGGCTCGGCTTGCAACAACTGGGTTCCGACCGCAGTCCCGACCCTCGCCCCTCGGTCTAACAACATGGCGGTTTGCCATGGAACTCCAACTTTCACTGTTTGGAATGATGCATAGATTCACTGACTACTACTTGATGATATGGATGGACATGAAGAAGAAGATAAATGGGAATGTGTTTTTTTTTTTTTTTTTTTTGCCCTTTTTGGTGTTGAAAGGAAAAGGGAATAGGGATGTATACGGCAACTGATTTCCTAGTTCTGATTTTTCATTCTCCTTTCTTTTTTTTTTTTTTTTTTGTTGCTAATTATGATTATGTAGGGAAGAATATTATTATAGGACCTTTTGTTTTTGGGGGTCTCTAACTCGCAGCCGTATGTAGCTAGCTAGCATATGCAATGGAAAATTTTATATATAAAAAAAGGATCTAGTTTGAAGTTCGGCAATGGCATAATGAGAATTCAGTTTCTCACTTGCTATGAATTTTGGGAACTTCAGACTTCAATGGATCCTCGGAAAGTTCTTTTTATTATTATTATTATTATTATTATTATTAATTTCACCAGGCTTTGTAACTTCCTCTAGTAACCATACTTGTCTAATTATACAAAGAATGGTTTTTTTTTTTTTTTTTCAATTTTTATGTGCTCCATCAAGTCGTTTATATATGTGTGTGTGAATGCTTGTACGATAATAGTTTCATTAAATAACTTAGTTTAAGACACAAGTAGTACTCGTGTATATATACACACATATAAATGATATCTTATGATCGTAAACATAGCCTAACAGATAATTTTGTATTAGACTTTGATCGAATTCTTCGGTTCAGGTAATAATAATACTGATATTATACATAGTTAAGTTTATATCAAACTTTTTTCCCCTCCCTCTTTATCCCTTTTATAGTTTTGTTCCATGAAGTTTTGCAAAAAGAGGCTTATAACGAGGTTTTCCCAATCTATAAGTAGATCAGCTGGTTTATTTACTTTTGTTTCTGCATGTTTTGTATCATTGTTGGATTTTCTTTCGTTGTTCTTTAGTCTTATGTCTTGTTTCCCTTTTTTGGATATCATTGGATTAAATATTCGGGTAGGGAGTTTAGTGTGGGAAGAAAAATGATTTGGATATTAATCTAGTTGAAATGTTCATTCAGTTTTATTTATCTAAAAAAAAGCAACTTTTTCGCTTTCACCTTGTTAATAACTTTTTCTATGACATGAGTAATGGGGTTACGCAAGAGTATGGGCAATATTTATTGAGAGAAGAACAAGGATATCTTTTCAATTTCCCAACCCTATATAGGAACTCCTTCCCATCCAATGCTTGTAATTATATTAATAATGGAATATGGTTCCTGTCCAATGAAAGGGAAAAATATAATGTACATTGCCATGCCATTATTATTTTTGCCCGTATAATAATTTTGTCTGTAAACAAAAAGTAGTTGAATCCATTCCTTTTTTTTTTTTTTTTTTGGTTACAAGATACACTAGAGAGTATATTTAAATCCTTTATATATTTGAATTTAAGTTTACGTGAGTACAAAGAACCAAAAGCTACGTATATAAGATCATGAAAATAATTTTTATAAGGTATAGAGTATGAAAACCGAGGACAGAATTTTTCTTTTCTTTTTTTTTTTTTTTTTTAGGTTTGTTTTTCTTCTTTTTGGGTGGTGGAAGAAGACAGAGAGTTTATGTAATATTCAAAGAGGAAAAGCCCCGCTGGGAACTGGGATTACATTGGAGAAATCAGCGGAGCACCCGTGCCTTCTCGGAAAGAATACCTCACTACACTCACCACTACGTGAATATTGCTCTCTCTCTCTCTCTCTCTATATATATATATTTATACACACACATTTGTAGAAATGTATATATGCATTTGCCTCTATATACCTCTCTAAATATATGTATATCTCTCTCTCCTTTGTTTGGTTTTGCTTTGTTTTGCACCCTTATCCATGCAAAACCCCCCTCCATCAAAGAAGAGATTTCCAAGAAAAGTAAAACTTTATTAAAGATGAAAGGTCCAAACCCCATGCCCCTTTTTTGCATCCCATGCCTTGTCTGTATACACTCGTTTAATTTTTCTCTTTTTTGCCTCTAGTAGCTATTCTTATACATACTATATATGTATATGTTTATAGAAATACTCTTTGATCCGACCATTATATTTATAATTTTTTTAAACACGTTACTATAAATAATGACAATCAATTGATTTCATTGCAACATATTTTAGTGATATTTGTTTCTTATATTAAAATTGCTATGATACAATAATATTGAACATAATTTTACATAAAATTACAAGTAAATCAATTATAGTTAGTATAATTTTTAATTAAAAAGTTATAATTGTTGTATCTAGATAAGTATTGGTATGTTTATATGTATATGTTCATTGATCATTAAGAGGGTCGATAAATGGAAAGATCATGTTTTAGTTATACATATGGGGTTTTGTCTATTACTCTACTTTTCATCGAATAAAGTTCATACTTGTATTAATATCCTTGCTGACATTTTTGTTCCATCTGTATGACAACCGAATTTATGAGATACAAATTCTATTTAAACTCTCGTAATTAAGTGAATGTACCATAGATAAGGACACGAAATATTATGAAGTAGGGCTATAATAAACATTTCTCTACCTTGGCACTCTCCTTCCTAGGTTTTTATATATTAATTTGTGAGCCCAATTCTTCTTCCTCATGTGTAGACAGGGCACAAAAATCCAACGTTCAAGTCAGATACTATTTAGAGAGAGAAAGAGAAGAGAGAGAGATGTAGTTCATTTGATATATTAATATGTATATATACAGATATATACATATATGTGTATAAATAAATAATATAAAAATGCATGCCTCATGCGTGTCTGTGACTGTCGCTTACTTATCTCAAATAGAATCATCTCATAAGCTAACAGGCCCTAGGAATGCTCATTTCACGTCTCTTTCTTGGGGTTTTCATTTCATCTTAAATTTTGATTATTAACCCCAAAACCCTATAAGGTTAGGAAACTCTGTTTGGGATTCAAACCTTTTTGACTTTGACCAGCCCCCTCCCCTTAAGCTTTGAATTAAAAAACCAAAAAAACAAAAACAAAAAGTTTTTTTTTTTCGAAAAAAAAAAAAAAGGAAAAGAAATCCTATAACATTTCCTTGAACTTGCAAGAAAATATCTTGGATCCAAGTGCATATAATTACTAGTATCCCATGGCCTAAGTTGATCTTCTTCTTTGCCATGTGTATATGTGCCAACTCTCTATGTGTTGGCATGCATGAACTTGAATACATATATATATATATATATATATCGGTGCACCCTTTTGCGTGTGCCTTAAGTTGGTTTCCTTTCTTAGTAGTTAATACCACTTGTACATCTCCTTTGCATTATTTTGAGATATTATAGTAGGTAGGTATGAAATCCTTTCATATCTAGCGACTTGCATGTGTTGAGTTGAATGTATATACCTCTAGATACACACTATATATATATATGCATACATATAAATATAGCATACTTTGTGTTTTCCCTGATCTTTAGGATCATCACCATATAAGTTTACTGTAATACAAGCATTTATAGTAAATTAAAGTGTTTTATATTCACATACGGAGAGAGAGAGTGAAAGAAAGAATTCCACTTGTTCATATGTCAAGCAAGGAACGTGGCCCGTTTCTTTTTTACCAGAAAAAAAAATAAAATAAAATTGTGGCATCGGATTGGGATTACGTGGGGACGATTTCACTTTTGGGATACACCACCAAAAGCTTGCTCATTAAGTAAGAAAATTACAGTGTTCAATTTGAAGGGAATATGTACATGAATGCTATTGCTAGTGCTTACCCATGTGCATCTAAAATGGAAAAAGTAGGATGTCTAAAAGGATTTTATTTTTAACCATCAAATTTATAACAGAACAAGCTAATTTTTACATTTTTTTTATTTATTATGATTCTTATCACATCAAAAATCAACAAAATCAATAAACAAATATTATATTATTTTCAATATGTCCTCTGAACTTTATGATCACTCTTATTTTACCTCATAAAAATTGAATTTAATCTCTTTTATTAGAATTCAGTTAAAAACATATAAAAAAAAAGGTTAGTTAAGTATAATTACGTGGTTTTTTTCTGTTTGTTTTTAACAAAAATTCTAACATAATTGGGTTAGTAATGCTAATTGTCTTATTTTTCTATTAAAAAGGTATAATGAAATTAAATTCAAAGCTCACAAATAAAAATGAAAGTTTTTAAAATTTAAGAGATAAGTGAGAATGATTTTAGAATTTAAAGTATATATAAATATAATCCAAAAAATAAATGTATAATGTATAAAGTTAAAAATAAAAAATAAAAAATAAAAAAACAGATTGGTAAAATTAATGGAGGGTGATTTGTGAAATGTGCAGGGAATGCAATAGCGAAGTTGCTGGCAGATGTAAAACATTGATCAAGTGAGACTTATGACAATGGTTAGGAGAATCATCATGATGATGATATACACATATATATAATTATATAGATATATATTATATATTCCTTGGAAATTGAATTTAATAATTGTGGTTCTACAAAAGAGTTGGGCCTACGTACTGCCTTCACTTGGGGCCATCATGGTCTGATAAATGACCGTGGACCAACTGACGAATTCTTCATCAGTGGCTTTGCTTACAGAGATAGAAGAAGCCTTATCATTGTCTTCCACACATTCAAATAATGCATCCCCCAACAAATAATTGACATCCCTACTCAATGTAATAAAAGTTTTTACCAATTCATGACCCTTATTTACCAGTGTACAGTTTTCGACTGTTCAACTTACTTTATCCACAACTTTTAATTTTCCAAGCAAATGTAAACATATTTAATGTAATAATTATTAAAAATATCAATTTCAATCATAATTTTTAAATATCAATTTACATGATATATAAATTGTCATTCTTTTATCGGTATATATGTTTAAAATATTGTCACATCAATTGATCGTAAATAGAGTAATTTACCATCACGTGAATCAGTACTCAAATTTTTTGGATCAGTTTTTCTATTTGGGTGCTTTTAACTTCCGACAACTTGCTCTTTAAATTTTAATTTTGATAATTTACTGTTTTTTTTTTTTGAAGAAATATAATAATGTGTTTCATTTTGTTTAACTTCAGAAAATTCACACACA
>CM046377.1:27436749-27462749 GCA_025413485.1 Ficus microcarpa | reverse complement strand
CTGCTAAGTTAGTTTATTTACTCGGTTATTATCCTTGAGGCGTTTTCATGAACTTATTTTAAGACTTCATGGTAAACTACTCCAAACTTGAGTTATTTGGTTTCATACTATTCTTTTCAATTATTAAACCTAAATAATTTTTAATCACAGATGAAAACAACTGTATCACGAATAAGTTGTAGGAGACGAACCTCGGGGTCCTTGATATCAAAAAAGAAGGGAGAAGCGGTGTGAAAGACACCTTCAGAGCCTTCAATAGCAGAATCAAAGGAACCTTCTTCCAGTAAGTTTGCCTTGAACAGCTGTAGCCTTTCCTTAGCTCCATCAAGTGAAATTAAGTGGGCTGTTTTCTTTTGATCATCTGCGTAACAAATTACCGCTACATATTAGCTCCTCAAGTAATCATTTCAAAATCACCACCTAAACATGGTCTGTGGAGAGTTAACGAGATACTGACTTGGATCGCGAACAGAGGCTCTGACGGTGTAACCGCGCTGCAGAAGAAACTTGACGAGCCACGATGCTATGTAACCGGACGCTCCGGTCACGCACACCACCTTCCCTGCTGCTCCGGTCACGCTGCTCATCCTTGATACCTTCTCGAATGCGCGCCTGCTAATAATGTCTCTCCTCTTTAGACCCCGGTGAATTATAGATTTGATGATTTAATGGCTGCCATATGATATTGTCGTTGACTAAAATAACATCTTTTTCTCGCCATTGAAATAATAGAACAAGGACCCTTGGACAAAAAAAAAAAAAAAAAAAAAAGATAAAAACTAAGTTTGAATTTTTGAGTTGGAGATGGAAAATCAAACATAGGTGAATTCTTTTTTATTCTCCTAAGTTTTGAAGATTTCAATAAGTTCCTATAGTTTTTCCCATTATGACATAAATGTTTTAAATCTTTATCCATTATTTGTCATTATGAAATTCTTTTAATTATTACACTTATATAAGTTTTGGAAAAAGCCTTCAATAGTTTTGTGTTATTATATAATTTTACAATTTTTTTGGACTCTAAACTTTAAAATCAAGTTAAACTCTATTTACAAATTTAAGCTTTGCTTTTAGTTTGAGTTTAATTCCAACTAAAATCTATTTTTTTTATCTTAGTTTTTATCTTTTTCTGAAAAATCAACAAAATTTATAACTAATTTTTAAAAAGCCAACCAACTCCAATTAAAAAATTTTATTCCCAACCGACAAACCAAATACAAGCTTAATTCATTTATGAAAAAAAAAAATACAACAGATAACAATCATAAAAAAATTTGCATTGACTTAATTCACATCATGAGAAAAAAAAAATCTACCTCTGCCATTGGATGGACCAATAACGTGTAATATCGGGATCATTAATATTTTCTGTTATACATGTTTTTTTTTTTTTTACTAATAATATAAATAGTACCAAATATTTTATGAAAAGTTACATAGAGTTACATGAAAATTATCTATTATTGACATATATCTAAATATAAAGTTTCATTTGAACAAGTAACGTAGACTATTCCAAACAGTTAATATATTTTTTTGTGGAATAGGTCCTTTATTCTGATTCACGAAAAGGAATGTAGCTATATTACGTGGAGATTTTGGAGAGGAAGTATCAAGCTTTTCTTGTTTTCCAATTAAGTGTCGGCCAAAAAAAAATAAGTACTTCTGTCGTCCCTGTTCTTGAAGATAAGTGCAAGCCAAGAGAAAGGAGAAAATGATGAAACTTGGCATCAATGATGCACTTACAAATGGTGCATGAGTACTTTATAGAATCTTGAAGAAACCAAATAACAATTCGAAACCCAGTAAAGGGTTCACAAATCACCACCATTGTTTTACAACAGTTTATTAAACACTGAAGGTCTTTTTGGAACTAACAACATTTTTAAAACGGCATTTAACAATCACCGAGTTGCTTTATGCCACAACTTCAGCACAGCAAACAACAATTCTTTCGAAATCTACAGCATTACCAGACTGGTCCTTGGTAATATTGCGACTTTGTGAGCTTACTAGTGCGACTTAGAAACTAAAAGAAATGTTTTTCCTTTAAGCTTTCCACAGTTTCCTTGAGGCTAACTTCTAATGGAGTGTACTCAATGCCCAAGCTCTTTGCCTTTTCATTCGACACCTGATAGGTTGACATAAATGGCTCGTCATCTGCACACCTGCCAAATTCATTTCAAAGTTGAGATAAAAGTAATCGAATAAAAATATTCTTCGAGTTCGAGACACATAAAAGAACATGCTGATAAAGTTGATTGTCTGTTTATTGCATGGAAGATCCCTGTGATAAAACTTGAACTAACAAGGAAAAAGAACTTGCTTATGTGCAACTTGGAGAGCAGGGTACAGCTCGCGTAAGATTTTAGTGATTTCTGAATAGTGAGCAACTCTCTCAGTCAAAATATGTCTTCCTCTAGCCGAAGGGATCTCAAAAGCTCGAACATGCGCATCTGCGACATCTCTTACATTCACCCATCCGAAGGTCTTATTAGGAAATGTTTGTCCTCCTGAATTAATTAAAGAAAACATCGTCAAAATGAAGCGGAGACAGTGATGCTTTAGCCGAAAACTTGATGACGATTATTATTAATTAGTAAAGAACAAGTACCATTTATTAAGTTCAGGATTAATTCAACAGTTGCGTTTAACGTTGGCTGTAACAGAGGACCAATCACCATTGCCGGGTTGATTGTCACCATGTCAATACCCTTCTCTTTTACAAACTTCCATGCAGCATCCTCGGCCAGAGTCTTTGAAAGCACATACCATCGCTACAAGTAAAGAGAGAGCAAAAGTAACAAAATCATCATTATTTTACGAAGATGCAAATGAAGTGTTTGCAAACAGTAAAGTCTTTGTACAGTAGACAGATTTCCCAGAGAACACAAACTTCTTGACGTGGAAATTTGATAAAATAACATCGACAATAGAACTCAAACATTAACTGATAATTTCAGAGCCAAAAAAAACATTAACTGATAACGTAGAATCATTCCTCTGAGAAATTCCATTTAATCAAGCTACACAGCTGAGAGGGAAAAAACAATACAATTTGCAAAAATCAATCGCAACGGCTACGACCCTTCAAACAAACAGCGGAAGTCTAAATACTCGCTTACAAATAAAATGACAGCAGAAAGTAGAAAATGACTAAATAACATGATTAAGGAAACGATGGCCAGTTGTCCCTACGCCACTTGTAAGAAACAAAAGAGGAAAACAAGAAGTTAAAACACGTCTACTTAGCATAGTCAACCTTCAAAAATATAGCGCATGTACCTCTGTTTCCTTACAAAAATTTGGATCCGAAAACCAAGTCTCGTCAAGCACGACATCAGGGGTTCGAGGCTTTCCATTAGCCGTGACAGCAGCCATAGACGACGTCAAAACCACCCGTCTGACAGATGGGGACTTTGCACATGACTTAAGAACATTAAGTGTTCCCTTCAATGCAGGATCAAGTAGTTCTACCTGAAAAAAGTGAAGCACCCTCAATTAAACAGATGCAAAATAGGACAGCATTGTGAATAATCTGACTTTTAAAAACTCGATTATTTGTCTCAAAAAAGTAAATATTTAACAGCTATAGATATGTTCGTTGAAAAGTTTTTGAAAGATTCCTTGCATTTCAACAAAACAAAAAAAAGTTCTCAACCATAAAAGAAAACACTTGTTGAGCGTGCAGAGCCTAATTATTGTCCTGACACGAAGTTAGCACGCATAAAGATTGACCTTGAGGTTTGATGTAAATATCACGGGACATTTCAAATATTTGGTGGGGCCAAATTGTTAAAAACTTTTCTCACTTCCATGCACACTCAAAGGGAAAATCTTGCATGGCAATTTACTTGGTAAAATACCTTATCTCGACTATTATGGTAATCCACGCACGACTATTGCTTGTTAATTTATAGGACTCGTGTGTGCTTGTTCACTTATTATTCGCCGTAGTAAAGAATTAAAGCGTCTAATTCATAACAAACACCTATATTATGCAACTTGTTGATTAGTAAACATTTAGTAGGAGGAGGAGATGAAACCTCTGGGTCCTTGACATCAAAATAAACGGGAGAGGCTGTATGGAAAACACCATCACACCCATTAACAAACGAATCAAAAGAACCTTCTTCCAGTAAGTCAGCTTTGAAAAGCTGAAGCCTTTCTTTAGCTCCATCAAGCGATATTAAGTGTTCTGTCTTTTTTGGATCATCTGTGGACAAGAGAAATACAGAAATCACCCACTTGACAAGTTACTGGACACAGTCACAACAACTAAATCAGAGGTTGAGATCATAACTTAGAATCAAAAGTCGAAATCCAGCATGATATCTCTTATCTCAGTATAATTACTTAAAAAAAACAAAAAACAAAAAACAAAAAACAATCTAATCATAATGATAAGCCAGGACCTTATTCACAAAGTTGATGACAAACAGGCTAAACCCACAAAAGTCAACGAAAAAATATGCCAAAAAGAAGAGAGAGAGAGTGAATCATACTGACTTGGATCACGAACAGAGGCCTTGACAGTGTAACCACGTTGGAGAAGAAACTTAACGAGCCATGAAGCTATGTAACCGGACGCTCCGGTTACACACACCACCTTCCCACTTTCTCCTCTCTCGTTGCTCATCTTCTTCTCGTCTCACTTCTCCGCTCCTCCCGGATTTTGAACCCCACCCTTTTTGCTTTGTTATTTTTTTGTTTTGTTTTGTCTTGTTTTGTTTTTGTTTTTCTTTAGATATCTTTTTCAGCTACCTTTGAATATCACGTGTTTGACCCCTTGGTTTTAGATGTTTTCTGAGGGGCAATGAACTAGCGACACCACACAAGAATAGTAGTAGTTCCACCCGATATTTTTTTTTTTTTTTTTTTTTGGTCAGTGGTCCCAAACATTTGTGGAGAGACAATCTTTTACGGCTGTTTTGTTAGTGGACCCAAATATTTTAGAATTGAGATGAAAATGATGTTTGATTAGACCTAAGTTTCCGTCTCATTTTAGAAATTGGATGAAGAAAAGTCTACTTTTTGAAAATCAACTTCCCCTTATTTCCATTTCAAACCTATTTTTCACTCAGTAACATTTTCATATTCAAAACATTCTCTGTTTTGCATCAAGTTTTAAAATGCAAAGTCATGTTCTCTCTCGAAGAAACCAAATTAAAATTCGAACTCAGTAAAGGGTTCACACATCACCATCATTCAAACACTATAGTACTGTTTTTTTCCCAATTGGAACTAACGACACATTAAAATTACATTTTTATCAATCACTGAGCGGCTTTACGCCACAACTTCGGTTGGCGAACAATTTTTTCAAAGTCTACAGCATTATCAGACAGGTCCTTGGCAATAATGCGACTTTGTGAGGTTACTAGTGCGACTCAGAAACTAAAGAACTGTTTTTCCTTCAAGCATTCCACAACTTCCTTGAGGCCAACTTCTAATGGAGTGTACTCAATGCCCAAGCTCTTTGCCTTTTCCTTGGACATCTGATAGGTTGGCATAAATGGTTCACCATCTGCGCACCTGCCAAATTCATTTCGAAGTTGATAAAAGGAACCGAATGAATAATAATCTCCGACAAAGGCGAATTCTTTTTTATTCTCCTAAGTTTTGAAGATTTCAATAAGTTTCTGTAGTTTTTACAAAAATGTTTTAAGTCTTCATCCATTATTTGTCATTATGAAATTCTTTTAATTATTACCCTTATATAATGTAATGACTCCTTACAGACCGTTACAGTTGACTTCTTATATAATTATTCATCTCTTATAAAATTACAAAAAATATTAACCTTAAATAAAATCTTTATTTAATGGAAAACTTTACTTTAATAATTTTAAAAAACTCTAGAAATTTTTTTTTTGTTTCCTCCATTCTTCATTCGGATTGCCAACTTTCCTTTTCTCCTCTATATTTATTTATTTGCTGCTAAATATCTTGCTCTCATTGCACATTTTTCATAAATTAAAAATTGATAAATCAAAAATTGACTTCACGACAATTACCATAAATATATATTTATAACCTTCATATATATAAAACTAATTATATATATACGTATAGCTAGTAAAATATAAATATAATATATTTATATTGAAACAAGACATAATATATATATAAACTCTCAAAAGATAACATATATATATATATACTATTCTAATATTACACATATATATATACAATCTGTTATGTTATTAAACCATCGATACATATTAATCAAATCATTTTATAAAATTCATCAATTTTGGAATGAACTTTGTTATGGCACATCGAGTCCTCATCGCTCACCTGTAAAAAATAACTCAACATAACATTAAAATTAAGAAATTGTTGTCTCATCACAATATCCATTTGTATTATAATGTTAATTTTCTAATCTTATTGTTAGGTAGCATTTTGGGCATTACAATCCCTTTTATCTTATAAAAGTTTAATCCTCGAAACCTAGAATAATTCCGGATAATTCATTCTCAGAGCGTCTTCTTGCTCCCATGTAGCTTTTTTCATCTTGTGGTTGCGCCAAAGAACTTTTACTAAGGGAATCTCTTTATTTCTCAAGGTCTTCATTTTTCGATCAAGAATCTCAACTGGTTTCTCTTTATAACTCATGTCCTCTTGAATCTGAATCGATTGCAATTGGTTTACATGAGATAGATCCGGTACATACTTCTTCAACATTGAAATATGAAATACATTGTGGATGGATGTCATCTCCTGAGACAAGTCTAACTTGTATGCCATCTTACTGAATGCTCAATCACCATATATGATCCCACATACTTGGGACTAAGTTTCCATCTCATTTTAGAAATTGGATGAAGAAAAGTCAACTTTTCAAAATCAACTTCCCCTTGTTTTCATTTCAAACCTATTTTTTAAGCGGTAACATTTTCATATTCAAAACATTTTCTGTTTTGCATCAAGTTTCAAAATGCAAAGTCATATTCTCTCTTGAAGAAACAAAATTACAATTCGAACTCAGTAAAGGGTTCACACATCACCATAATTCAAACACTATAGTACTGCCTTTTTCCCAATTGGAACTCACGACTCTTTTAAAATTACATTTTTATCAATCACTGAGCTGCGTTACTCCACAACTTCACTTGGCAAACAATTTTTTCAAAATCTACAGCATTACCAAACCAGTCCTTAGTAATAATGCGACTTTGTGAGGTTACTAGTGCGACTCAGAAACTAAAGAACTATTTTTCCTTCAAGCTTTCCACAACTTCCTTGAGGCCAACTTCTAATGGAGTATACTCAATGCCCAAGCTCTTTGCCTTTTCCTTGGACATCTGATAGATTGGCATAAATGGTTCGTCATCTGCACACCTGCCAAATTCATTTCAAAGTTGATAAAAGGAACCAAATGAATAATCTTCGACACATATGATATTGTCGTTGACTAAAATAACGTCTTTTTCTCGCTATTGAAATAATAGAACAAGGACCCTTAGACACCAAAAAATAAAAAAAAAAGGATAAAAACTAAGTTTGAATTTTTTAGTTGGAGATGGAAAATCAAACATAGGTGAATTCTTTTTTATTCTCCTAAGTTTTGAAGTTTTCAATAAGTTCCTATAGTTTTTCCCATTATGACATAAATGTTTTAAATCTTTATCCATTATTTTTCATTATGAAATTCTTTTAATTATTACACTTAGATAAGTTTTGGAAAAAGCCTTCAATAGTTTTGTGTTATTATATAATTTTACAATTTTTTTGGACTCTAAAGTTTAAAATCAAATTAAACTCTATTTACAAATTGGCTTTGCTTTTAGTTTGAGTTTAACTCCAACTAAACTATATTTTTCATCTTAGTTTTTGTCTTTTTCTGAAAAATCAATAAAATTTATAACTAGTTTTTAAAAATTCAACCAACTCCAACTTAAAAATTTTATTCCCAACTGGCGAACCAAATGCAAGCTTAATTCATTTATGAAAAAAAAAATACAATAGATAACAATCATAAAAAAATTTGCATTGACTTAATTCACATCCTGAGAAAAAAAAAAAAAATCTACCGCTGCCATTGGATGGACCAATAACGTTTAATATAGGGATCATTAATATTTTCTGTGATACATGTTTTTTTTACTAATAAATATAAATAGTACCAAATATTTTATGAAAAGTTACATAGAGTTACATGAAAATTATCTATTATTCACATATATCTAAATATAAAGTTTCATTTACTAAACAGGTAACGTAGACTATTCCAAACAATTAATATATTTTTTGTGGAATAGGTCCTTTATTCTGATTCACGAAAAGGAATGTAGCTATATTACGTGGAGATTTTAGAGAGGAAGTATCAAGCTTTTCTTGTTATCCAATTAAGTCGGCCAAAAAAAAAAAAAGTACTTCTGTCTTACCTATTCTTGAAGATAATTATTGCAAGCCAAGAGAAAGGAGAAAATGATGAAACTTTGCATCAATGATGCACTTACAAATGGTGCATGAGTACTTTATAGAATCTTGAAGAAACCAAATAACAATTCGAAACCCAGTAAAGGGTTCACAAATCACCACCGTTGTTTTACCAACAGTTTATTAAACACTGAAGGTCTGTTTGGAACTAACAACATTTTTAAAATGACATTTAACAATCACCGAGTTGCTTTATGCCACAACTTCAGCACAGCAAGCAACAATTCTTTCGAAATCTACAGCATTACCAGACTGGTCCTTGGTAATATTGCGACTTTGCGAGGTTACTAGTGCGACTCAGAGACTAAAGAACTGTTTTTCCTTCAAGCTTTCCACAGTTTCTTTGAGGCCAACTTCTAATGGAGTGTACTCAATGCCCAAGCTCTTTGCCTTTTCCTTGGACATCTGATAGATTGGCATAAATGGTTCGTCATCAGCACACCTGCCAAATTCATTTCAAAGTTGATAAAATGAACCGAATGAATAATCTTCGACACGTAAAAGAACATGTCGATAAAGTTGATTGTTTGTTTATCACTATATACTTGAGATAACACTTGAACTAAGAAGGAAAAAGAACTCGCTTTTGTGGAAGTCGGAGAGCAGGGTAAAGCTCATGTAAGATTCTAATGATTTCTGAATAGTGAGCAACTCTCTCAGACAAAATATGTCTTCCTCTAGCCGAGGGGATCTCATAAGCTCGAATATGCGCATCAGCGACATCTCTGACATTCACCCATCCAATGCTAAAATTATGAAATGTTTGTCCTCCTGAATTAATTAAAAGAAACTAGTGAAGAAACAGTCGTGTATTTCATGGAACAAGAAAGTATCTCATATATATCATGTAAGGATTAATGACAAGAAAATAAGAGCTGTTTTTCTCATGGACATTGCAAGTTTCTTCATTGATTAATGCATCGAGCAGAATTGTGACGACTTTATAGTTACAAGTATCTCAACCTGATGGTTGAATACAAAACGTTGTAGAAATGGAACCGAAAGAGTGATGCTTTAGTAGAAAACGTGATGACGATTCTTAGTAAAGAACAAGTACCATTTATTAAGTTCAAGACTCGTTCAGTGGTTGTGTTTAACGTAGGCTGTAAAAGAGGACCAATCACCATTGCTGGGTTGATTGTCACCATGTCAATACCCTTCTCTTTTACAAACTTCCACGCAGCATCCTCGGCTTGTGTCTTCGAAAGCAAGTACCATTGCTATAAGTAAAGAGAGAGCAAAAGTAACAAAATCATTACTATTTTACAAAGATGCAAATGAACTGTTTGAAAGCAGTAAAGTCTTTTACACTAGTCAGATTTCCTAGGGTAAATAAACTTCTTGACGTGGGAAGTCTAGATAAAATAACACCGACAATGGAACTCAAAGAGGGACTGTTAACGTATAATCAATCCTCGGAGAAATTCCATTAATCAAGCTACAGATCTGAGAGGGGGGCAAAAAAAAAAAAACCAATACAATCTGCAAAAATCGATTGAAACGTCTACCAACCTTCGAACAAACAGCCAAAGTCTAAATACTCCCTTACAATCCAAATGACAGCAGAAGATAAATGACGAAGTAAATAGTACAATTAAATAAACGACAGAAAGTTGTCCTAATATCACTTCTTGAGAAACAACAGAAGTAAACAACAAGTCAAAACACACGCCTATCCACCAACCTTCAAGGCCATAACTCAGTCTGGAAAAGACCATGAAGAAAAAAGGTAGGGCTTGTACCTTTGTTTCCCGACAAAAATTTGGATCCGAAAACCAAGTCTCATCGACCACAACGTCTGGGGTTAAAGGCTTTCCATTAGCCACAACAGCAGCTGTTGACGATGTCAAAACCACCCGTCTAACAGACGGGGACTTTGCACATGACTTGAGAACATTAAGCGTTCCCTTCAATGCAGGGTCAAGTAATTCTGTCTGAAAAATTGAAGGACCTTCAAGCAAACAGGTACAAAACAGGACAACATATAATGAATAATTTTAAAGTCTGAAAAGTTCAATTTTTTTTGTCTCAAGTACAAATAATTTTGTAGAATTTTCCATGAAGTAGATTTGCTTCATTAGTTCGTTCCAACTCTAACCGTACTGTTTGTTGTCTTTTTCCCAAGACGTTTTTGTCTTTTTTTCAAAAAATTTTTTGTCTTTTCTGAAAATTCAAAAAAATTTACTATTACAACTAAAATATTTCAACTCAAACTAACCAACCAAACACACACTTAACAGTTACAGATTAGTTCCTTCAAAATTTTTTGAGAGATTCCCTACCACTCAACAAAAATAGTTCTCAACCATAAAAGGAAGGGAGAAAGAAGTATATAACAATTTTCATAAAAAAATTAATTTCAATAGCAGGTGTTTCAAAATATTTGAAGTAAATAGCGGTGAATAACAAATTTACAAGGCAAGTGATTTATTTACCACTTGTAAATAAGTTATATACCTAGTAAATTTTCCATTTAGCCGGTAAATTTGCTATTTACTTAAATTTTAAAACCTTACAATTTACTTCAATTATTTTCGTAAAAATTCTATTTACTATAATTTCCCTAAAAGGAGACACATATTGAGCGTTCAGAGCCTAATAATTGCTCTGAAACAGAGTTGGCACATACGCCGATCAACCTTGAGGTTTGATGTAAATTTCACATAACATTTCAAATATTTGGCGGGGTCAAATTATTAAAACTTATTCTCACTTAACCTCCACGCTCAAAAGGAAAAGCTTGCATGGCAATTTGCTTGGTAAAATACCAGAACTTGACGAGTATGGTTAGTACACGGAGCAAGTTTATTTTCATGAAACCTTCGCAGAAGCTTTATTTGATTTTGCCCATGCTACTGGCTTGGAATCCATGCACGGCAATTGCTTGTTTATAGAACTCATGTGTACTTGTTTGCTTACTCTTCTTCAATTGTATTACGCAGAATTAAAACATCTAATTCTTAACAACACCTTCATTATGTAATTTGTTAAGTAGAAAAAAATTTAGTAGGAGGAGAAGGAGAAAGATGAACTTGTGGGTCCTTGACATCAAAATAAACAGGAGAGGCCGTATGGAAAACACCATCACACCCGTCAACAACGGAATCGAAAGAACCTTCTTCCAGTAAATTTGCTTTGAAAAGCTGAAGCCTTTCTTTAGCTCCATCAAACGAAATTAGATGTTCTGTCTTTTTTGGATCAGCTGTGGACAAGGGAAAAACACAAATTAAATTTCCCCAATTCTTAATTTAATCAATCACTTGACAATTTCCAGGACACTATCAATACCAACTAAATGAAAGATTGAGATCATTACTAGTAATCAAAAGTCATAATCCAGCTTAATATTCAATATTTCATTATCTGGTTTGTGAATCCAAAATTCAATGCAGTAACTTGTATACAAAAGCCAATGCATGAAGAAAGAGAAATAGAACTGTACTGACTTGGGTCACGAACAGAGGCTTTGACAGTATAACCACGTTGGAGAAGAAACTTGACGAGCCATGACGCTACGTAACCGGATGCTCCGGTTACACACACAACCTTCCCACTTCCGCTTCCCACGTTGCTCATCCTTCTTCTCCCGTCTGTTCTTTGCTTCTCTCCGATTTCGAACCTTTTTTTCCTTTTCTTTTTTTTCCTTCAAAATTTTGCAGCTCCCTTTTAATCTCAAGTGTTTCGCCAAGTTCTGATGTAAATTGTTACTTTGACGTTTTCTGATGAGCACGAAGTAAGAACTTGCAAGCACCACACAAGAGTAGAGAGAGTTCAGCACGAAATTATCTCAAGAAATAGTGAGCAAGAGTGGAGAAAGTTCAACACGAGATGATCATTGTTTTTTAGTGGTCCCAAGCTTTTTTAATTTGGAGGGAGAATGTTTAATTTTACTTCATTTTTAATCTATAAGCTACACCCTTCACAAAAAAAGAACTTTTTTTGGGTAGCAAGTAACTTTACTAGATAATAGATAATTTTCATTACTATATCACTGAATTAGCAAAATAAAAATTAATGAAAGAAGCAGAGTTAAACAAAAGGCTCGTTATGAATTACACTGAAAATTAGTTTTAACTAAATTTTCTTTCAGGAACGGAGCCACTTTTTACAGAGTATAAGTTTTGTTATTTATTGAGGGGGAAAAAAAAGAGAGAGAGAGAGAGAGTTCCCATAATGACACAAACAAATCAAGAGCTTCAATGAAAACAGAGAACCATTTAATCAAACGACAAAAACTGAGATGGGTAAGCTCAAAACGAAGAGAAATAGTCGAAAATGGTCGAGGAAAGAGAGTTAGCTTGATACTGACTGGGATCGCGAACGGAGGCTCTGACGGTGTAACCACGCTGGAGGAGAAACTTGACGAGCCACGATGCAATGTAACCGGAAGCTCCGGTCACGCACGCCACCTTCCCCGCTGCTCCAGTCACGTTGCTCATCCTTGATCGGTTGACCCCTTCTTCCCTCTACTCTCTGTCTCTGCTGCTTTCGGACTTTGATCTGCTCTGTCCCTCCTCTTTAGAAACGCTTCAGTGAACTCTGTTTTTGTCAGACTCATTTTCTGTCCTTAGTTCGGCGGCTTCTATCCCAAAATGGTGGACCCTCGGTACTGCCACGTGGCTTCCTCGTAATTGATGATTTCACGGCGAAATGGTATCTTACTTGCATCTGCTGTAAGATATTTTTGTCGACTCCAATAATTACACATCTTTGTCTCGCTGTTGGTGCGGGGATAATAATTTAGGTTTTCACTCGTCTAAATTGTATTTTTTTTAATCTAAATTTTTATATTTTTTTAAAAAATTAAGATAATTTATAATTTATAGTTAATTTTTAAATTATTTAAAAATTTTATCTCCAAAGAATAAATTAAACACAAATTTAGTTTTATTAATGGTTTTAGATAACATTATATTACACAAAGAAGTTTTACCTAAAATTACGATATAACTCAATTGTAGTTCAATATCTATTCGGGTGATTGGTTGATTAGTTTGAGTTGAAATATTTTAATTGTAATAGTGAATTTTTTTAAATTTTTAAAAAAGACCAAAAACATTTTTAAAAAAGATAAAAAAAAATTTTGAATTGACTTGAATTGAACTAACCATCCAAACAAAACCTTACGAATAAACCTAACAATAAGTATATAAAAAGCACGCATAATTAGGGCGGTGGTGATTGACCTGACCACTTTCTTTTTTATTCTTTTCATTTTTGATTTTTGTGTAGATTCATTCATTTAGTGTCCGTTTTGGAGGATATCTAGAGATATCATTTTAAAAGTTGAGTTGAAAAAATATGTTTAAAGAGGAATTTTTAAAAAAATTCTGTAATATAAAAAATAATACAAAAATTTAAAATTTATTTAGAAAAAAATATACAAAATAGATCTTGTATTGTTCATCTGAGTATTTTGATATAAAAATCATCTTATTTTGATTTGAAATGAGAAAATTATAAACTTTTAAAATTTGAGTTTTTTTAAAATAAAATGGAGAAAAAAATTTAATTTAAAGTTAAGATTTTGAAACTCATATAATAAAATATCACTGAGAGATGGTGCCCAATAGGATCTTCAATAATTTTTTTAAAGATTCCCCCCTCTTTTTTTTTTTTACTAATTTCTTTTTTTAATTATTTTTTACTTAACCCTAGTTGACACGGAGCTGACATATTTAATGAAGACTCTTGTATTACTCTTTAGTTTTTTAAATCTGATTTTTTTTTTTTAAATGTATGATCTCCCAGAGACATGAATTATATTTGTCTCATTGATTTTTTGTAATGGACAAGATTATTTTATGTGTTTTTTTTATTTATTTTTATTTTTTTTTCATTTTCAATTTCATTATGTTTTCTTGTCAAAGTTATTTCTTTAGCCTCTGAAACAATTTACAAAGAAATTGTTTTAGCTTACGTTTGATTCATCTGTTAGGGATAAATTTTTGAAGTTGGAGTTAACTTTTCAAAAATTAGTTATAATTTTTATTGATTTTTGTCGATAAAAAATTGTTCAAAAAAAACTAGTCTCGAATCCCACGAGTTATAATTTTTCAGAAAAAATAAAAAATAAAAATCGAGGTAAAAAAAATACAATTTAATTGGAGTTAAGTTAAAATGCAAGGCCTTTGTTTCTTTTGTTGACTACAATTATATTCAGGTAATGGATTATTGTTATTCAGTTTGGTAACAAAGCAATGAATGTTCAACAATATTGAAAATCCATATCAGTTTGTATAGCTTCCAAAATTACAATTAATATTAAATTAAAGTACCATCAATAATATCGTTAATATTAGTGAACATGGAAGATAATAACGTAAATACGAACCTAATACTAGAAGATAACATTAATAAATTTTTACAATTATTTATTCCAAACGACTAAACACAAAATTCCAAAACTATCAAAATTACTTCAATTTTTCAACTCAAGCAGACAAACTAAACACCGACTTGGTGGGATCAAGCTTTTGTGTCGTTTTTCAACAAGTCACCAAAAAATAAAATAAAATTGAACACTACTAAACAACATGAAAAATATATATATAGCTATTCTTGAAGATAATCTCAAGCCGAGAGAAAGGAGAAAACGACAGTACTTTACATGGGTAATGAACTTAGAGAGGGAACATAAGTACTTTACAAAGCATTACTTCTTCAAAATCTCTGAGAAACCAAATAACAATTGAACCCAGGACAAACACTTAAAATTCTGTTATTGGAACTAAGAACACACCTAAAATTACAGCTTCTTTTTGCTTCAACATAGCTGGCAATAATTCTTCCAAAATCTACAGCATCACCAAACTGGTCCTTAGTAATTCTGCAACTTAGTGACGGTACTAGAGTGACTCAGAAACTAAAAGAAACTGTTTTTCCTTCAAGCTTTCCACAGTTTCCCTGAGGCTAACTTCTATTGGAGTGTACTCAATGCCCAAGCTCTTTGCCTTTTCATTCGACTCCTGATAGGCTGGCATCAATGGTTCGTCATCTGCACACCTGTCCAATTCATTTCAAAGTTGAGATAAAAGGAATCGAATAAAAATATTCTTCATGTTCGAGAAACATAAAAGAACATGTTGATAAAGTTGATTGTTTGTTTGTTGCATGGAAGATCCTTGTGATAAACTTGAACTGACAAGGAAAAAGAACTTGCTTATGTGCAACTTGGAGAGCAGGGAAGAGCTCGCGTAAGATTTTAGTGATTTCTGAAGGGTGAGCAACCCTCTCAGACAAAATATGTCTTCCTCTAGCTGAAGGGATCTCAAAAGCTCGAATATGTGCATCTGCGACGTCTCTGACATCCACCCATCCGAAGCTATAATTAGGAAACGCTTGTTCTCCTGAATTAGTAAAAGAAACAAGTGAAGAAACAATCATGTACTTCATGAAACAAGAAAGTATTTGATATCATATAATGATAAAATGTCAATTAAATTAAGAGCTGTTTTGTCATGGATATTTCGCCATTGATCAATGAATTGAGTATCGAAAATTAAGTTTGATGACTAAAGTAACAAGTATATCAACCCGATTTTGTTGAATAGAAAACATTGTAGACATGAAACAGATAAAGTGTTGCTTTGGTAGAAAACTCGATGAAGATTATCAGTGAAGAACAAGTACCATTTATTAAGTTCAACAGTAGTTCACTAGTTTTGTTTAACGTAGGCTGTAACAGAGGACCAATCACCAATGCTGGGTTGATTGTCACCATGTCAATACCCTTCTCTTTTACAAACTTCCATGCAGCATCCTCGGCTAGTGTCTTCGAAAGAAAGTACCATTGCTATAAGTAAAGAGAGAGCAAAAGTAACAAAATCATTACTATTTTACAAAGATGCAAATGAACTGTTTGAAAGCAGTAAAGTCTTTTACACCAGTCAGATTTCCTAGAGTACATAAACTTCTTGACGTGGGAAGTCTAGATGAAATAACACCGACAATGGAACTCAAAGAGGAACTGTTAACGTATAATCAATCCTCGGAGAAATTCCATTAATCAAGCTACAGATCTGAGAGGGGGTCAAAAGAAAAAAAAAACCATTACAGTCTGCAAAAATCGATTGAAACGTCTACCAATCTTCGGACAAACAGCCAAAGTCTAAATACTCCCTTACAATCCAAATGACAGCAGAAGATACATGACGAAGTAAATGGTACAATTAAATAAACGACAGAAAGTTGTCCTAACATCACTTCTTGAGAAACAACGGAAGTAAACAACAACACACGTCTAGCCACCAACCTTCAAGGCCATTTCTCAGTCTGGAAAAGACCATGAAGAAAAAAGGTAGGGCATGTACCTTTGTTTCCCGACAAAAATTTGGATCCGAAAACCAAGTCTCATCGACCACGACGTCTGGGGTTCGAGGCTTTCCATTATGCATAACAGCAGCTGTAGACGATGTCAAAACCACCCGTCTAACAGATGGGGACTTTTCACATGACTTGAGAACATTAAGCGTTCCCTTCAATGCAGGATCAAGTAATTCTGTCTGAAAAATTGAAGGACCCTCAAGCAAACAGGTACAAAACAGGACAACATATAATGAATAATTTTAAAGTTTGAAAAGTTCAATTTTTTTTTGTCTCAAGTACAAATAATTTTGTCGAATTTTCCATGAAGTAGATATTTAACAGTTACAGATTAGTTCCTCGAAAATTTTTTGAGAGATTCCCTACCACTCAACAAAAATAGTTCTCAACCATAAAAGGAAGGGAGAAAGAAGTATATAAAAGTTTTCATAAAAAAATTAATTTAAATAGCAGGTTTTTCAAAATATTTGAAGTAAATAGCAGTGAATAACAAATTTACAAGGCAAGTGATTTATTTACCACTTGTAAATAAGTTATATACCTAGTAAATTTTCCATTTAGCCGGTAAATTTGCTATTTACTTAAATTTTAAAACCTTACAATTTACTTCAATTATTTTCAAAAAAATTCTATTTACTATAATTTCCCTAAAAAGAAACATCTGTTGAGCGTTCAGAGCCTAATAATTGCTCTGAAACAGAGTTGGCACATACGCCGATCAACCTTGAGGTTTGATGTAAATTTCACAGAACATTTCAAATATTTGGCGGGGTCAAATTATTAAAACTCATTCTCACTTAACCTCCACGCTCAAAAGGAAAAGCTTGCATGGCAATTTGCTTGGTAAAATACCAGAACTTGACAAGTATGGTTAGTACACGGAGCAAGTTTATTTTCATGAAACCTTCACAGAAGCTTTATTTGATTTGGCCCATGCTACTAGCTTGGAATCCATGCACGGCAATTGCTTGTTTATAGAACTCATGTGTACTTGTTTGCTTACTCTTCTTCAATTGTATTACGCAGAATTAAAACGTCTAATTCTTAACAACACCTTCATTATGTAATTTGTTATGTAGAAAAAAATTTAGTAGGAGGAGAAGGAGAAGATGAACCTGTGGGTCCTTGACATCAAAATAAACAGGAAAGGCCGTATGGAAAACACCATCACACCCATCAACAACGGAATCGAAAGAACCTTCTTCCAGTAAATTTGCTTTGAAAAGCTGAAGCCTTTCTTTAGCTCCATCAAACGAAATTAGATGTTCTGTCTTTTTTGGATCAGCTGTGGACAAGGGAAAAACACAAATTAAATTTCCCCAATTCTTAATTTAATCAATCACTTGATAATTTCCGGGACACTATCGATACCAGCTAAATAAAAGATTGAGATCATTACTAGTAATCAAAAGTCATAATCCAGCTTAATATTCAATATTTCATTATCTGGTTTGTGAATCCAAAATTCAATACAGTAACTTGTATACAAAAGCCAATACATGAAGAAAGAGAAATAGAACTGTACTGACTTGGGTCACGAACAGAGGCTTTGACAGTATAACCACGTTGGAGAAGAAACTTGACGAGCCATGACGCTACGTAACCGGATGCTCCGGTTACACACACAACCTTCCCACTTCCGCTTCCCCCGTTGCTCATCCTTCTTCTCCCGTCTGTTCTTTGCTTCTCTCGGATTTCGAACCTTGTTTTCCTTTTCTTTTTTTTCCTTCAAAATTTTGCAGCTCCCTTTTAATCTCAAGTGTTTCGCCAAGTTCTGATGTAATTTGTTACTTGACGTTTTCTGATGAGCACGAAGTAAGAACTTGCGAGCACAACACAAGAGTAGAGAGAGTTCAACACAAAATTATCTCAAGAAATAGTGAGCAAGAGTGGAGAAAGTTCAACACGAAATTATCTCAAGAAATAGTGAGCAAGAGTTAGTGAGCAAGTTCAACACGAAATTATCTCAAGAAATAGTGAGCAAGAGTGGAGAAAGTTCAACACGAAATTATCTCAAGAAATAGTGAGCAAGAGTGGAGAAAGTTCAACACGAAATGATCATTGTTTTTTAGTGGTCCCAAGCTTTTTGAATTTGGAGGGAGAATGTTTAATTTTACTTCATTTTTAATCTATAAGGTACACCCTTCCCAAAAAAAGAACTTTTTTTGGGTAGCAAGTAACTTTACTAGATAATAGACAATTTTCATTACTATATCACTGAATTAGCAAAATAAAAATTAATGAAAGACGCAGAGTTCAACAAAGGGCTTGTTATGAATTACGCTGAAAATTAGTTAACTAAAATTTCTTTTAGGAACGGAGCCACTTTTTACTGAGTCTAAGTTTTGTTATGCTCTCATTTGTTAATTGAAATTAAAACATACAATTATGTAGTTACTTAATATAATAATCTTATTTACATAGCTAATTATCACTTATTAACTCTTACAATTATAAATTAATTATTAATTTATTTATTAACTACTAATTAACTTTCTTAACATAATTACATTTTGTTATATATTTATTAGTTTATTAATTTATTTCTTAATTAACCAATGGGATTGGGCTTTACAATCTCAACACTAGATGGAAGGTATACATTTAGCCCAATACTTGATTGATTAATCTAAATGTATATCTTTCATCTAATATTGAGCTTGTAAGGTCCAATCTCATTAATTATGGCCCAATCCCAATCCCATTAGTATTGGGCTTGTAAGACCCAGACCCTAATTCCATACCTAAGTGATAACTTAATTGTGCTAAGGTAGTTATGATCATTTAGTCTTTTAGCATATATCTATTTAAAAACTTGTGATTCAACTTTATAAAATTATGGTTTTTTTTTTTTCACAATATTTGATCATATACTTAATACCAACTTATTTTATAGATAAATATGTTCATATGTTATGACTTACTCTTTATCACATTTTAATGTTTAATCATTTTGTCGGTGTGAGATTTTAACTTGTAAGATTTATTTAAATTTGAGTATAATCCTGTTTTGGACACTTGATAACTCATTGGAAAGTTTGAAATATCTAGTTTCTGTCTTTATAATTTGTATTCCAAGATTTCAAGTGTTTCAAACATTAATGTGAACATTTTTCTAAATGTCTTATGATTAAATCTCAGTTTACCAAATTACAATACAATATCATATGATTTATTAAAATTTATGTACATATCCGTTGTAAAATCTTAGTTTCTTTTGTTGACTACAATTATGATATTCAGGTAACGGATTATTGTTATTCAGTTTGGTAACAAAGCTATGAATGTTCTACAATATTGAACATCCATATCAGTTTGTATAGCTTCCCAAATTACAATTAATATTAAATTAAAGTACCATCAATATCATCGTTAATATTAGTGAACATGGAAGATAATAATGTAAATATGAACCTAATACTAGAAGATAAGATTAATAAATTTTTACAATTATTTATTCCAAACGACCAAACACAAAATTCCAAAACTATCAAAATTACTCCAATTTTTCAACTAAAGCAGAGAAACTAAACACCGACTTGGTGGGATCAAGCTTTTGTGTCGTTTTTCAATAAGTCACCAAAAATAAAATAAAATTGAACACTACTAAACAACATGAAAAAAAAAAAAATATATATATATATATATATATAGCTATTCTTGAAGATAATCTCAAGCCAAGAGAAAGGAGAAAACGACAGTACTTTGCATGGGTAATGAACAGATGGAACATGAGTACTTTACAAAACATTACTTCTTCAAAATCTCTGAGAAATCAAATAACAATTGAACCCAGGACAAACACTTAAAATTCTGTTATTGGAACAAAGAACACACTTAAAATTACCGCTCCTTTACGTCACAGCTGCTTTTTGCTTCAACACAGCTAGCAATAATTCTTCCAAAATCTACAGCATTACCAAACTGGTCCTTAGTAATTCTGCAACTTAGTGAGGGTACTAGAGTGACTCAGAAACTAAAAGAACTGTTTTTCCTTCAAGCTTTCCACCGTTTCTTTGAGGCTAACTTCTACTGGAGTGTACTCAATGCCCAAGCTCTTTGCCTTTTCCTCGGACGTCTGATAGGTTGGCATCAATGGTCCGTCATCTGCACACCTGCCAAATTCATTTCAAAGTTAATTAAAAAAAGAAGAAGAAATAAATAAACATGCTTGAGTTTAAGACATGTAAAATAACATGTTGATAAAGTTGATTGTTTGTTTATTGGTTATCCTTGAGATAACTTGAACTAAGAAGGAAGAACTTGCTTATGTGCAACTTGGAGAGCAGGGTAGAGCCCGCGTAATATTTTAATGATTTCTGAAAAGTGAGCGACTCTCTCGGACAAAATATGTCTTCCTCTGGCCGAAAGGATCTCATAAGCTCGAATATGCGCCTCAGCTACATCTCTGACATCCACCCATCCAACGCTAAAATTAGGAAATGTTTGTCCTCCTGATTTAATCAAAGAAACAAGCGAAGAAACTGTCATGGACTTCATTGAACAAGAGATTATTTCGTATCATGTAAAATGATATGTGACAAGAAAATTAAGAGCTATTTCATCATGGACATAGCGCAAGTTTTCATCATTGATCAATGCATGGAGCAGAATTTTGATGACTAATTACAAGAATCTCAACCTAACTGTTGAATAGAAATCCACAGTAGAAATGCAACAAAACTTTAGTACAAAACTTCATAATGATTATTAGTAAAAAAGACAAGTACCATTTATTGAGTTCAAGATTACTGCAGCACTTGTGTTTAACGTAGGCTGTAACAAAGGACCAATCACCATTGCTGGGTTGATTGTCACCATGTCAATACCCTTCTCCTTTACAAACTTCCATGCAGCATCCTCAGCTAGCGTCTTCGAAAGCACGTACCATTGCTACAAGTAAAGAGGGACAAAAAGCAACAAAATCGTCACTATCGTAGTAACGCTCTTTTAGAAAGATACAGATGAACTGCTTGAATTCGGTGAAGTCTTTACATGAGACAGATTGTCTAGGGTACACAATCTTCTTGATGTAAGATTCTAGATCTAAAAAAAGAACAAAAATAAAAGAACTCAAAGAGGAATTGATAACGTTGAATCATTCCTCAATAAAATTCTATTAATCAAGCTATGAGAGCGGATAGGGAACAAGCAATACAATCTGCAAAAATCGATAGCAACGTCCGTCAACCTTCAAACACACAACCAAAGTCAGTCTAACTACTCCCTAGTAATCAAAATGACAGCAGAAAACAGAAAACATGTCCATTTACCATGGTTAACCTTCAAGGCCATTTCTCAGCCTGGAAAAGACCATGAAAGAAAAATATAGTGCATGTACCTTTGTTTCCCTACAAAAATTAGGATCCGAAAACCAAGTCTCGTCGACCACGACATCAGGGGTTAGAGGCTTTCCATTAACCACAACAGCAGCGGTAGATGATGTCAAAACCACCCGTCTAACAGAAGGGGATTTTGCACATGACTTGAGAACATTAAGTGTTCCCTTCAATGCAGGATCAAGTACTTCTGCCTGAAAACAGGGAAGCACCTCAAGTCAACAGATACAAAACAGGACAGCCAAGTGAATAATTTAACTTTCAAAGACCAATTTTTTGTCCCAATTTCAAAAAAAAAAAAAAAAAATCAGAATTTTCCAATGAACTATTTTTGACAGATTCCTTGCCTTTCAACAAAAATATACATACTGAAACACAAAAGGATCTACCATTAAAAGTCTCTAAAAAAATTACTCTATCTAGGCATCTGAACCAACTATCAACTACTTAAAAGCAATTCCAACGTTCTCGAAGAAAAAGGAAGCAGAGAAAAGAGTCCTGAACGAAAGTTGGTTCTGCTAAGTTGGTTTATTTACTCGGTTATTATCCTTGAGGCGCTTTCACGAACTTATATTAAGACTTCATGGTAAACTACTCCAAACTTGAGTTATTTGGTTTCATACTATTCTTTTCAATTATTAAACCTAAATAATTTTTAATCACAGATGAAAACAACTGTATCACGAATAAGTTGTAGGAGACGAACCTCGGGGTCCTTGATATCAAAAAAGAAGGGAGAAGCGGTGTGAAAGACACCTTCAGAGCCTTCAATAGCAGAATCAAAGGAACCTTCTTCCAGTAAGTTTGCCTTGAACAGCTGTAGCCGTTCCTTAGCTCCATCAAGTGAAATTAAGTGGGCTGTTTTCTTTTGATCATCTGCGTAACAAATTACCGCTATATATTAGCTCCTCAAGTAATCATTTCAAAATCACCACCTAAACATGGTCTGTGGAGAGTTAAAGAGATACTGACTTGGATCGCGAACAGAGGCTCTGACGGTGTAACCGCGCTGCAGAAGAAACTTGACGAGCCACGATGCTATGTAACCGGACGCTCCGGTCACGCACACCACCTTCCCTGCCGCTCCAGTCACGCTGCTCATCCTTGATACCTTCTCCAATGCGCGCCTGCTAATAATGTCTCTCCTCTTACCCCGGTGAATTATAGATTTGATGATTTAATGGCTGCCATATGATATTGTCGTTGACTAAAATAACATCTTTTTCTCGCTATCGAAATAATAGAACAAGAACCCTTGGACAAAAAAAAAAAAAAAAAAAAAAAAGATAAAAAATAAGTTTGAATTTTTGAGTTGGACATGGAAAATCAAACATAGGTGAATTCTTTTTTATTCTCCTAAGTTTTGAAGATTTCAATAAGTTCCTATAGTTTTTCCAATTATGACAAAAATGTTTTAAATCTTTATCCATTATTTGTCATTATGAAATTCTTTTAATTATTACACTTACATAAGTTTTGGAAAAAGCCTTCAATAGTTTTGTGTTATTATATAATTTTACAATTTTTTGGACTCTGAACTTTAAAATCAAATTAAACTCTATTTAAAAATTTAGGCTTTGCTTTTAGTTTAAGTTTAATTTCAACTAAATGTATTTTTTTATCTTAGTTTTTGTCTTTTTCTGAAAAATCAACAAAATTTATAACTAATTTTTAAAAAGTCAACCAACTCCAATTTAAAAATTTTATTCCTAACTGACGAACCAAATACAAGCTTAATTCATTTATGAAAAAAAAAAATACAATAGACAACAATCATAAAAAAATTTGGACTGACTTAATTCACATCATCAAAAAAAAAAAAAAAATCTACCTCTGCCATTGGATGGACCAATAACGTGTAATATTGGGATCATTAATATTTTCTGTGATACATGTTTTTTTTTTTACTAATAAATATAAATAGTACCAAATATTTTATAAAAAGTTACATAGAGTTAATGAAAATTATCTATTATTGACATATATCTAAATATAAAGTTTCATTTATTGAACAGGTAACGTAGACCATTCCAAACAATTAATATATATTTTGTGGAATAGGTCCTTTATTCTGATTCACGGAAAGGAATGTAGCTATATTACGTGGAGATTTTAGAGCGGAAGTATCAAGCTTTTCTTGTGTTCCAATTAAGTCGGCCAAAAAAAAAAAAAAGTACTACTGTCGTACCTGTTCTTGAAGATAATTGCAAGCCAAGAGAAAGGAGAAAATGATGAAACTTTGCATCAATGATGCACTTACAAATGGTGCATGAGTACTTTATAGAATCTTGAAGAAACCAAATAACAATTCGAAACCCAGTAAAGGGTTCACAAATCACCACCATTGTTTTACAACAGTTTATTAAACACTGAAGGTCTTTTTGGAACTAACAACATTTTTAAAACGGCATTTAACAATCACCGAGTTGCTTTATGCCACAACTTCAGCACAGCAAACAACAATTCTTTCGAAATCTACAGCATTACCAGACTGGTCCTTGGTAATATTGCGACTGTGTGAGCTTACTAGTGCGACTTAGAAACTAAAAGAAATGTTTTTCCTTTAAGCTTTCCACAGTTTCCTTGAGGCTAACTTCTAATGGAGTGTACTCAATGCCCAAGCTCTTTGCCTTTTCATTCGACACCTGATAGGTTGACATAAATGGCTCGTCATCTGCACACCTGCCAAATTCATTTCAAAGTTGAGATAGAAGTAATCGAATAAAAATATTCTTCGAGTTCGAGACACATAAAAGAACATGCTGATAAAGTTGATTGTCTGTTTATTGCATGGAAGATCCCTGTGATAAAACTTGAACTAACAAGGAAAAAGAACTTGCTTATGTGCAACTTGGAGAGCAGGGTAGAGCTCGCGTAAGATTTTAGTGATTTCTGAATAGTGAGCAACTCTCTCAGTCAAAATATGTCTTCCTCTAGCCGAAGGGATCTCAAAAGCTCGAACATGCGCATCTGCGACATCTCTTACATTCACCCATCCGAAGGTCTTATTAGGAATGTTTGTCCTCCTGAATTAATTAAAAAAAACATCGTCAAAATGAAGCGGAGACAGTGATGCTTTAGCCGAAAACTCGATGACGATTATTATTAATTAGTAAAGAACAAGTACCATTTATTAAGTTCAGGATTAATTCAACAGTTGCGTTAACGTTGGCTGTAACAGAGGACCAATCACCATTGCCGGGTTGATTGTCACCATGTCAATACCCTTCTCTTTTACAAACTTCCATGCAGCATCCTCGCCAGAGTCTTTGAAAGCACATACCATCGCTACAAGTAAAGAGAGAGCAAAGTATTAAAATCATCATTATTTTACAAAGATGCAAATGAAGTGTTTGAAACAGTAAAGTCTTTGTACAGTAGACAGATTTCCTAGAGAACACAAACTTCTTGACGTGGAAATTTGATAAAATAACATCGACAATAGAACTCAAACATTAACTGACAATTTCAGTGCCAAAAATAACATTAACTGATAACGTAGAATCATTCCTCTGAGAAATTCCATTTAATGAAGCTACACAGCTGAGAGGGAAAAAAACAATACAATTTGCAAAAATCAATCGCAATGGCTACGACCCTTCAAACAAAACAGCGGAAGTCTAAATACTCGCTTATAAATAAAACGACAGCAGAAAGTAGAAAATGACTAACTAGCATAATTAAGGAAACGATGGCCAGTTGTCCCTACACCACTTGTAAGAAACAAAAGAGGAAAACAAGAAGTTAAAACATGTCTACTTAGCATAGTCAACCTTCAAAAATATAGTGCATGTACCTCTGTTTCCTTACAAAAATTTGGATCCGAAAACCAAGTCTCGTCAACCACAACATCAGGGGTTCGAGGCTTTCCATTAGCCGTGACAACAG
>CM046377.1:27361649-27436649 GCA_025413485.1 Ficus microcarpa | reverse complement strand
CCTCATGTGAGAAGGGAAAATCTCATGTCCAATCGAGGTTTTCAAATATAATTCAAACCTTGGTGAGAATATTTCAAAATTCAAATATTTAATTTAGCAGGAAGTTACCGAAATAGGACACTTCCTACAAATTAACAAATTTCGAGTAAACTCAAATTGATAAAATTTGAAGTTTGAGAGAGAAATTACAGAGGACCGAAAGTTTAAAGGGCAATGGTGCTAAAAACCTTATTCATTAGGCCACAACTGTCCAGAAATTAAAGACTAGGCTGGAAAAAAATACAAATTCACTCCATGTATTTATCCTGGTAATAATGAATACATATAAATATGATCATAACCTTTTCAAGAAGAAAAGGATTTTTACATGTTCACATGCACACTTGAAGGAATATCTGCAACTCTGGATGTTTTGGAGTGATTAATGCTGGTCTTCTGCTCTATTCCCAACCATTTTTGGATATATTGGAATACAGAATTGTCCGCTAACAGCTGCCTATGACCCACTGCCATTGCCACTCTTTCAACTGCTTCAAATCCATCTGCCTGTAAAATGGGAAGAAACAATAAATGACATTAGAAAAAGAAGAAGAAAAATGTAGGAGTAATTAAATAGACTGCTAAAAACTTTTGGTACGTAAATAAGCATCAAGTGAAGTACCATTGCTGATTCCGAGGGAACTGTTCCATCGCCGTCGACATAGCCATACTCAGGCTGGAACGAAGATACCACGTATAAGTTTGATGAGATACAACAAGCATGAGCATATCAATTGCCAGGACGTATAAGGAACATGTTTAGCTTTGAGACTAAGAAAATTGGACAAAGTTCGTCGATAATTAATTGAGGGGAAGTGCAAATGCATGAATTGTTATGTGATTCTCCGAAATGTGTTGCCAGATCATACTTAGTAACTTCTAGAAAATTCATCATCTACAAGCATTGTGAATCGCTCACCGTTGATTGGCATATTTCGGGCAAGTCTTCAATTGGAGATTTCTCTGAACCGTAGCTGCAATTGCAGAACTCATATCAGATGCAATAATTGAAAGTTTGGAAGGAGAACAAAAAACGCACTCTTTGTTTTGAAAAAGAGAGACGAATTATAAAGAGAAAACATTCTCCTGTATGTCGTTCAAATCCCGTTCTAATTCTTACTTAGAACCAACTACAATTTGCTAGCATAATGAAGGTTTTGTGTTCTGTGAAGTAGCATGTTGACATACCATACATCATAAGGCGTGTCAAACGATGTCCCGTAGATGTTGTAGAAGGAGACACCTTCTGGTAATTTAGCATTTTTGAAAACTTGCCAAGTTCCAGTGGCCCACTCGAGAATAGCGGAGTTAAAAGGCAGAGGTATAGTTTTTCCATCATATTCTAGCTGCATTTATATAAAACTTCTTATGAGGTAAAGCTTCTGGTTGAGAAAAGATAACGAAGATAGCAAGATTAATTTAAAAATTTAAAGAAAAAAAATCTTTTACATACTAATGATAGGAAATGCAGATGTGAAAAGAAGAAAATCAGAAATCTTCCAACAAAATCCAAAATGAAGAGTTGTGGACAGTTTTCTTTTGGCAATAGTACCTCATTGTTCTGCAAAGCTTCTTCAAACAAAGTTATAATTTCAGGGCCAACATAGGTTTTCAATTCAACCGAAGTTTCCACATCTTTACGCTGCTTTCGCCAAACTTTAATTTCCGGTTGCTTCTTCCACTTAAATTCTGGATTGGCCAGCATTTCGTAGATTGATGGACACTCGATCAACTACATGTTAGAATTTCAAACAATCAGCATGATTCCATTTCGAATAAAATCCACAATATTCTCCGTTTTGCAGATTTAAATAAGCTAACAAGGACAAGAAAGCTAAATAAATGTACTTACCAACTGGTGCATTGACCACCTTGATACGAAAAAGAAGCTTTGAAAGCCCTCAACAAACTGCAATCCAGTTAAAAGAGAATCATTGATGCATCCGGGTGCGCCTGTTAACAAATATTTGAGCTAAAAATCATCAGAAGAACAGAAATTTGTATTAAAAAAAAACCTTCGATATCCCGAGCAATCAAGATATTTGAATCAAACTAGTTTTGACGAGAGAAGCAATCATATTCTCCTCATGGGAAAAAACAGTGTAAAAGAAAGTGACCTTGAAAGGGACATGCGATGCAAATCCACTTGTTTACATATTTCGCAAATACCTGTCGGTGCACGATATAAAATACAGATCAGGAGACTTTCAAGAAGCAAAGAGTTTATGCTTCTACAAAAGTTGTGATTATCATTTCAACTATTGACCGAGCAAATATGCGTACATCGTTGTGGAGTGTCAGAAAGCATTGCAGAAGCAGTCCACCCATAGAGTGCGAGATTATGTTAACTTTTCTTCCCCCAGAGGCCGTGTATGCAGATTCCAACTTCGTCTTAAGGCCGTCCATCAACTTGTCAATTCTTTCAATACAATAAGACGGTGAATAGTTTTCTTGTTTTAATTATCGCACCAAAACACTAAACTTAACCGCAAAAAAGTAGTAACATCGTTGAACATAAAAAATACCTTACGCTTTGCCGGAAATCATAACCATAGCCAAACAATGTGGTTCCCTTCTTATACCCGCATTTTACAAGCATATCGATCATTTCATGGAAATGGTAAACCTCTGTCACATGTAGGCATTTCATAACCTGGGGAAGAAAATAAATGCTTTCAGTGCCTGGAAGCTTAGGCGAAAACATTTGGTTTGGCGAGAAATTTTCATTCTAAAAATATTAGCAACTAAATATGAGCAATTTGATTAATACCCCAGATGGATCTAAAATATCAATTGCGTAGAGCCCATAATCATCATCAGGTACCACAAGGTCTTTATCTTTCTCCAATGCTTCCGTATAACCTGGAAAAAACACATGATTGACTTTATAGCAATCCCATTTACACATAACAAATAGCTACACAACCAATTTTTTGAATCGGCTGAAAAAGAAACATTGCTTAATGCCTTGAATTTGTCTTGTACCCCCATCCAAAAAAAAAACAAAAGACAAAACAAAACCAATATGCACACATGGTTGCAGACTTAGCTTGGCCATAAATCTACCGAATGTTGATGCCTAGAGTTCGAATCACTCATCGCAAGTTAATATATATATATATATATATGTATGTTATAAATATTTACACATTCAAGAAACAAAATCTGAAACAACTAAGCAATTTTAAATATCTATGCCTTCTATAGGAAACTTGCAACTAAGGCAATTGGGGGAAAAAATTGCAACTAAAAACATTTGGCCACTTTTTCAGCAACAAAAACAGGACTATAGGTAAGAGCAACTCTTTCAAAAAGACCCAACATTTATTCTTCCCTTTTCCTTTGCTTTATTTATCAGCAATCAAAACCCACAAGAAGTTAAGCACAAAAAAAAAATGTAAATATATCTATATAGTTATATAATATAATATATATTTATACACACACACACACACACGCAGACACACACACCTGTTTGGGGGTTATAAAGAGACCAGGCTTTCTTCCTGAACTCCAGGTCTGCCAAGAGGATCCGAACCCATACCCGGTCTCGATATCAATCCCGAGTATCTTACTCTTGGAATTAAGAATAGAGCCCGCAATGCCGGAGACGAGGAGAACCGGGTCGCGGTCAACATCGTCGTCGTCGTCAGAGCTCCGGTCGTACCCGAAACACGGCCAAATGGAAAAGCCTCCCTTCATGGTCCGACCCGATTATATGACCCGAAAACGGAGATGCCAAGAAGCTGAGAATAAGAGACAAATGACTGGATAAATATAATAAGCTAACAGAGAACTAACTGAATCTGCTGCAGCAGAAAAAAGAATTGTTTAGCAAAAACAACAAAAGTACTAACTTTGACAGTTTAGAAATAGATAGCGAACTACCTTAAACTAACCGTTGAAGTGCGTCAACGGTCGGAATTCTCCTTCCGGTCTGATGAGAAGAGTTGGTAGCTGTGAAGTTTTCAGTTGCAGTCTCTCTCTCTCCTCTCTCTCTGTCTAGACTTTATGCCGTGTTCAATTTTTTTCACTGAAGTCCCTATACTTTCCGCTTATTACTCATTTGCCTTGGGTTTGGGTTTCTATAACGTTTTTTCTTTTTAAGCAAGTAGAAAGGCGGGAAAGGAAAATAAATAGAATAGAAAGAAAGGGACCAATGGGTAAAAGTTGGGAGGGAGTGGCAGTTGGGTAAATTAATAATAAATAGAGATCTCGTTCATTAAAAATTTGTAACAACAAATAAGTATTGCAGGACCAAAATAAGAACAACGTGATCTATATAATTTAACAAAAAAATAATAATAATAACAACGTGAACTATATATCTATATATTCATGGTCTCGGTACCTAACCTTCTTCGTCAAACCAATCTAGTGGGTGACGAGCAAAGTAATAACAAAAGACAGAGATCTCATATTTGTATCATCTATAAAAACTATTTTTTAATTATTAAATTAATTTTTTAATGTCACAATTTATAAATATTTATATTAAAAATTTATAGTTTTATATAAAACTGTTTTATTTATGCATAGTTTTTATTTATAATGTAAAATAGAAGATTTTAGAACAGGCATCGTAATCATCAGACTCTTCTACGACAGTCTAATTTGGTAAAAGTGACGATGAGTCACGTATTATTTGTCGTGTGAAATTCCTATTGTAGCCCTCGACTTTCACGGAAAGTAATAAGGGTGACACATGGCATGAGATGAACGGTTCGTATGTGGCAAACTTGGAGCGGATGAAATAAAATTGAGATAATAAAATCAAAATATATTTTTGTTTAGGTAGAAAAGCTTTTGGAAAATAAGTCAAAAAATGGATAAACATAATAAGTACGGAATGAAAAATATGGCATCTAAGAAGGATATGCTTTGGCAAACGTTACTGCTAGAAGGTACCATCCAATCCTTTTCCGCATTTATCGCTTTAAAATAAGCAAAAAAAAAAAAAAGACAATATATTATTGGTGGTATGTTAACTAACGTCAAATCTTATAAAATATATACACATATATATCAATTATAAAAATCAATGAATAAACTATCGACCATAACAATGTAGCCGTGTTACTTTTTCAGCAAAAAGAAAAAGAAAAAGAAAATGTATAGTCGTGTCCTCTAAGGAAAAAAGAAACAATGTAATTAAGTCAAGGGAAAGGCTAAAATTATAGGTTTTCTTTTTTTTTTTTTTTTTTTCCTAATAATAAGAGGAGCTTTTCATAAATCAATGCAAACGCCAACAAAAGGTTAAGGATTCGTTTGGTGAATGATGAGTTGAGTTGAAATTTTTAAGTTTGAGTTGAGTTGATTTTTTAAAAAGTAGTTATAAAATTTATTGACTTTTCAGAAAAAGATAAAAATTGAAATGAAAAAGTACAGTTTAGTTGGAATTAAACTTTATTACCGAACAGACGCTAAAGTTATTTGAGACACTTTTTGAATTTCAAACTATTTAATCTCTCACAACAAGCATGTCATTATTATTGATAATAATATTGCATTTCATTATTATCAATATTATTAAGAGAATTTTATTAATAGTGTGAGTGTCTGGAAAAAAAAAATACTTTACTAATAAGATAAAATTTTAAACCAATTAAAATTTATCTACAAATTGTTTCTATGAAAATCTGTTAAATTGTCTTCTCCTTCTTCCTTTTTTTTTTTTTTTTTAAATCTGACTCGATTTTAATAAGAATTGGAAGGTTTAAAATTGTGGTAAGTAAAATATTTATTTAAATCATACCACAAAATTCTCTCATTCTCTCTACTTTTGGCGGAAATCTTTGTTCGTGTACGATTACGTCCTGATTAGCGTAAAAGAGAAAAAATAAATATTGAGATAAGAAATAGAGTAGAATAGAAGTAGAATACAAGAAACTAGCATAAGACCAATGTAGCCAATCGTTCAATCCTTGTCCTTCTTACTCTTTTTTATTTATTTATTTATTTATTATTTATTTTTATTTTTTTGCCTCCTCAAGGAGTAAAACCAATCAGTTTATTCAGTTGGTGCAGGGAAATCCGACGCTGTTTCACTAAGAAAACCATTTCAAGCTAGATATTTCCCAATGTTTGATTAGTAGCTCGCGACAGTTTAGGATTGTTATGAATGGTTTACTTTCACCATTAAGTGCCCGTCCTCAACATGAGTGAAGCTTCTTCTCAGATAAAAAGCCCCAATCATGAGATGTTGTCAAGGTCATCACCTCTCGTGGAAAGGTCAGATCTCGAGAGGGAATGGGATTCAACCATGAAAATTTCACGATAAGACTTCTTATTTTCCACTATCACGACTTTTGTAGCACGTTATTAACTTTGGACCATAAAAAAATTAATCCAACTAAATCAGATACCTATCAGCAGTGTGTAACAAGCTGTCCAACCGTAGGACCTCTTTTTTAATTTGACGACAATTTCTAAGTCATGGTTTTAGTGGAGTGGGAATACAGAGAGCAAAGATATGCCTACAAACGCAAAAGGGCACATGCACAAGAGCAAGAGACGATGGGCATAGTGTGCAACCATCCGGGCTGTTTCCTTCTCGACCATGAAGCTTATCAACCATCGTCTCAGTGGCCGACCTTTAAACCCTGTGATGAGGGAATGGGTTGAACTTGGGGTCACAGAAAACAAGGGCCCAATCACATACAGAATGGAAACTCAATTTTCGTTAACATTTAACAACATTATACCAGTAAATCCAGCACTACAAATCGGCGCTAGGTTTAACCATTTAAGGGGTCTAGATAGGAACGTCAATTTCAATATACTTCAACAAAATCCCAGTAATTTGCATAACATCTAAACTCAAAATCCTTCATATTCAGCAACAAACTATCCAAAATTTAATAGAAAACAGAAAAGTCATGAAATAAAGTTCCATTTAAATTAACCGAAAGCCACAACAAAACCAGACTCTTCACAGGTCCTGCACGCTCAAACCTGGAAAAGAAAGTGAAAGAAACTGTCAAAACCAGCCAACAAAAACTACAAAGCAGAAAATTAACAGACCATAGAAACAAGCTTTGTGTGTACAAATTATAAGGAAAACAATACCTGGAGGAAGGGATTGCTTCAACTTGTCGGCCTTCTCAGAATCAAGCACGCAAAGTGTATAGAGATACTTCGAGCATCGAACCTTGAACTTGACCACACCTTTGCTCCTCTTGATCTTCACTGAACGGGCATCCTTCCTTCTCGCAGTAAGAAGGAAATCCTTAATCTCGTGGATCTGCTTCGGCTGTGCAACAAAAATAAACAAAAACACAAGTTTAGACCATCACTAGAAGACAGTTACTTCCAAGATCATTATTTCTTCCAGTTCCTTTGTCTAGAAACCATTACACTTAGGAAATTCACGTAAACAATCAATGTCTCACAACGCAAAAGGAAAAGCATAATCATAGTACTACGTGACCAAGAAAGCAATCAAAATCTTAAACTTTCAGCTCAGATTGTGAAGGTGAAGTAAATCAAACAACGAGCATTAAATACAATAAAAACCTTACATTTCCTTAGTCTAGAAACCATAACACCTCGGAAAATCACCAATGCAATTGATGTCGGTAAAGCATGATCGTAGTACTACATGACTAAGAAGACAACTAAATTTTTATACTTTCACTTCAGTCTTCAGGTTGTGAAAATGAAGCAAATCAAACAATTAGCATCGTAATCTAAAAAACCACGGACCGGTATAACGACAAGACATTTCATCTAGGAAAAACGTAATCCTAGTAATTCATGACCAAGACAAATAATCAAATTTTACACTTTCAATTGAGTCTTCAAATTATGAGAGTTAGGTAGAGCAAATAATGAATATTACAGTCTGATAAACCACATAATTGGTACACGACACATGCCCAGAGCTGTATTCCGTACAGACAGTTTATAAAACATAAAATCTGATAATACCTATTATATGGTCAATGACAAACAACAATTCAAGTAATGGTAAATCAAATCCATTTCGGATGTATATTTACATATGTGTTTATATATATGGCCAAAGCCACAAATGTATTAAACAAAACCCATCAAGAAAAAGTTTCAGCCAGAGATGTTACAAAGGCTAATATTTTTTTGTCTCCATTTACTAGCATTAAATCAACTATGAAAATTTAACAAAATGTAATTCAAATTTTCTCTAAGAAATCCTTTTTTTTTCTTTCAGCACCAAACAAAACTAACACGGATAATCTTATGAAGCAAATTCGAATAACTAGATAAGAAGGAAAAGGTTGCAGAGAAAACACGAGAAAAAGAAGCGAGGCTTACCATCTTGTTTGGATTCACGGAAAATCAGAGCGTGCTTCCGAGGCAGGCGTTCCTCCGAGACTTGGAGGAGTTCCAATTTATATGAACTTCTCAATGAAGGGTTGTCGAAACTAAACCCTAGTTTTGACTTTAACAATGGGCTTTTGATTCTGGACCTTTGACATGGGCCTATAAAACTTGCCTCAAGCCCAAGTTTGATTTTTAGCCCATGAAATAACTTCACAAGTATTGGGCTTTTTTACTCGCCACCTTGCCGAAATTACACTGCTCAGGGTACGTTTAGTTGGTCATCTCCGTCTAACTCCAGTCGTACTTTTTTTTATCTTTTTCTCAAAAAATTTTTATCTTTTTCCCAAAAAGTTTTTTATCTTTTCTAAAAATTTAAAAAAATTTACTATTATAACTAAAATATTTCAACTCAAACTAACCAACTAAACAAACCTTAAGTTTGTTTAGAGCGAAAGGTTCAAACCTTTTTTTTAAGGTTATTTTTATCTTTTTTTTAATCAATAAAAATCATAATTAGTTTTTAAAAAATCAATCAATTTTAATTTAAAATTTTAATATCAAATCCGTATTCCTAATACATACTACGTGACATATTTTGTCAAAATTGTAGTATATAATATTTTTTTTTACCTGATAAATAACAATTTTATGAAATTAAATAAAATAAATAATATGATTTTAAAATATTTAAAATACGTAATAAAACAATAAATTTTTATTACGTATATTATCTATAAATAAATCATGTCGCAAGTTTTTTAAAAATATTTTATGAATAGTTTAATTAGTTTTAATGATTTTCAAGTTTTATGTAAAATTATTATTATTATAAGGACGTAATTTTTTTACTATTTGTAAAATATTTTTATTTTTTATAATTTAATTTCACTAGCTATATATATATTTTTGGTAAATAGCTATATGTCTAAAAACCCTAATTATGTTCGTGTATTACAAGAAATACAATTTTCTTTGGAAACCAAAAAAAAAAAAAAACTAACTAAACTCCGGTGCAAGATCTCTAACAAGGAATTCTAAGCGGCTATGTTACTAGAAAGTTAGAAAGATAATGCATTTGGTGCTCATGTGTTAAGTTTTTTAGATTGGAGTTGTTTAATTTTTTAAATATTAATTAAAATTTTTGTTGATTTTTTAAGAAAAAAAAATTTTGGTTAGAATTGTTGTCTTAAACACCCCATTAGAGTGCTTCACAATGCAAATTTGGTTCTTAGAGTCGAAAATAAATAAACTTGGTTCAAAAAAAAAAAAGAAAATATTTTAAAGGAAAGTTTGATTTATATTCCAAACTTATTTACCTAGTAAGTTGTAAAACTCACGTGCGAGACCTCTTACAAGGAATCATGAATTATAAGCAACTGTCTAAAACTTCCCAAGTATTCCATACCTTGCAAACATCGTAAGAAAAGCATTGAACCTAAATTTGGTTTTGGGTTTTCCTCCAAATCCATTAATTTGGTTTGTGTCAATTAACATTAATGATGTGTTCGTTTGTCTATTTTTATCTGTCAATCGCACATCGTAGTAAAAAGAGAAAACAAAACATTTTTGTTTGTCATAATTCACATTTCAAATAAGAGAATTGCTTTTGGGAACGATAAAAAATCATGATAAAAATCACAGGAAATTCCAAAGAAACTCCCTTTTATTATAGAAGAAATATAGAATATATACACGTATATAATATATATAGATATGAATCGATATAATACCCACTTGAAATGAGAACCAAAACAACTGGGTTCCTTCTTTAGCGCCCAAAAAAAAAAAGGGGGGTCCACCTGGCATTTGCTTTATTTTTCCAATCCTAGGAATTTAATCAACGAATCAACAGGAATTGCTTGGTCGCCAAGTTTGGACTGGAATAATAGCCTCCCAAAAATCAAGTAGACCAGAAGTTATTTATTTATTTATTTATTTTCTTGGCTTTCCGTTGTGGCGTGTGTGTGATTTTAACTCTAGATTTTATAATAAAAGGAAATCTATGCTCCATCTCGGTAAATTATTCTTTTTTTTTTTTTAATGAAGAAGATATATAACTAGTATCAAGAAAATCACACGCATCAAAACAAAGTTGGCATTTGCTTGAAGTACCTGTCCTCTATCAAAATGTTTGTGTAAATTATCCTAATAATTATTAGGGGCTATTTGGAGGATTTTTGGAGACAGAGCTTTACCGTTGGTATTTTTGGAGTTGACATAAGTTTTAGAAACGTGGGTTTGCAATAAAAACTTTTAGAAAAAAAAATTATTTTGGAGTTTTGTATTTTGTAAAAGAGTGATTGGAAAAATAGATGTTTTGGTATACATGTTTTGTTGATTTTTACAAAAAATTAAAAAAATTTTGTGAACTAGTAAATTTTTTGAAAAAGAGTTTGGAACCCCCAAAATCCCCCTAAACACAATTTGCAAACCAGACGGTGTTTCACCGTCTAGAAAAATACTCTCAAATTGAGCCTTGTTGTACTTAAATATACTAGATGTAATTAAAAAAAAATGTATTAGATTTCTTATCGGCTAACAATTAGAATGGATTCATTTGAATGCTTTATTATTTCACAATAACTAAAATTCAATTTTAAATTTTCACTTTTTAACAAATCTATCTATGCTTAAAAATCTATCTGTGCTCTACTCGTTTTTCGTTTTTCAACATTTACACTGTTTAAATACTTTATTGAACAAAAACAATTCAAATAAATATTAAATTTGAATACATAATTCAAATTTAACTTTTAAAAACTCAATTTAAATAAACGTTAAAATACAATATGAATCCCCATAAATCTTTTGTCCAATTTTCTATACACTCCTCTATTTAAATGTTGGACTTATTCGACATACAGAAAGAGTAAACAACATATTTAGGTAGACGATTAGATTGTAATAGCACCAATCATTTACCATTTGAAATAGTTACTATGTTTACAACAATTACATAGAATCTACGCAAAAAAAAAAAAAAAAAACATGTAATTATTTATTTCCATATTAGTGGATTATGATTTTTTGTTTATATATACCATATATATATATATGTATAAAAGGATATATGGTAATTGTTTCTAATAAGCTAAGTTATTGAGAACTTAAGGGCGCATATTTACTAAAAAACAAAGAGAGAGGATATGATTATTTCCTTTTCTTTTAAAAGGGAAGATTTAACGCTTCATTTAGGGTGCGTTTGGTTCGTCGTTTCATTTCAACTTAAACTGTACTTTTTTTTGTCTTTTTCCTAAAAAGTTTTTTGTCTTTTCTGAAAATTCAAAAAAATTTATTATTACAACTAAAATATTTCAACTCAAACTAACCAACCAAACAAACCCTTAACAAATATATATTTTTTAGATTTTATTTGACGTTTAAATTTAACTCAAATTAAATTGTATATTTTTATCTCAGTTTTATAACTAGTTTTTAAAAAAATCAACCAATTCGTATTTAAAGTTTCATCTCCAACCGACAAATCAAGTCAAACATTGTCCGTTTAAATCCTAGGCTTGAACTAGAAAATTTTATATTTGAATATTGGTTATTGGGAGAGAATAAATAAACGTGCTACATATATTTTTAGAAATGAAAATTTGAATTTAAAATCGAGTTTAATTGAAAATTTTGAATCTTTTTTTATTTTATTTTTTGAATAAAAAAATTTTGAATATAAACTATGATACAAACACACTAAAATGGTTTTATTTGGTGCACCGATTAACGTCTATTTGAAATTTTTTTTTAGTGTTTGTTTGAATCATAAGTTTGAACCATAAATTTTTATTATTGAGTCGAGAATCTAAATGAAATTGGTTATTGAGAGAGAATAAATAAGTGTGCTGCAGATATTAAAAAAGTAAAAATTGAATTTAAAATCGAGTTTAGTTGAAATTTCTGAATCCGTTAATACAGGGCGGGAACAAATTCGTTAAAGACAAGGCAGGGATGTATCCATTAATACAAGGTGGGAACTAATTGGTAATACAAGCCGAGAACAGATCCTTGCCAATCTGTTAATACAAGTCATGAACGAATCTGTTAATACAAGATAAGAACAAATCTACAACTTCAACGCTTTTTATACCATAAAATATTTTAATCACCTCATAACGAACATGATTATATTTTCTCGACGAGTAAGTTATCATCTTTGATTATCATCCATTAAGAGAATAATAACAACTTTTGTTTGGTATTTCAATTGTAATTCAAAATTTTTATATATTTTTTTATCTTTCTTTAAAAAATTAATAAAAATTATAATTAATTTTTAAAAGGTTAATAAATTTTAATTTAAAAATTTTATCTCTAATTAATTAGCTAAATGAAGGCTTACTTATCATTCATTAATTAAGAAAATAATCACAAATCTCTTTTTTTTTCCACTTCCAATTAAAAAGAGAAAATTTTTTTTCTTTTTTGGTTGCGTGGAATATATGCAAAGATTCCTTCCGAGAAACATGACTCACCAATATCCTTTATTTTTAAAATTTTATTTTTATTCCGGATCAACAAAAAGAAACTACTAGATTGGTGTTTGGTTCGCGAGTTCATCTCCGTTCCAACTCAAATTTTTTTTGTCTTTTCCCAAAAAGTTTTTGTCTTTTTCCCAAAAAGTTTTTTGTCTTTTCTGAAAATTCAAAAAAATTTACTATTACAACTAAAATATTCCAACTCAAACTAGCGAACCAAACACCCCCTAGACCTTTATTTATTTATTTATTTTTTTACACAGTGAACGACGCACTTCACACGTACGCTGTTTCCAACGTAAATTTCCGACCACGGTCTCTCCCTCTCTCTCTCAAAATTCGTAGAGAGAGAAACAAAAAAAAAAAATGCAGGACAGTACACATTCCTGTCGTGGTCGCTTTTCTCAGCAGTCCTTATCAGCCTCTCTTTCTCTCTCCCACTTTCTCATGCCTTGTTGAGAAAGTTGCTTACCAATTACTTAGTATTTAAACGAGGTTTTTCCCCATTAATATTTTCAAAGAACCCCTGCTGTCCGCGACTTTGCCGCTTCTGTGTACTGCTTTCCCATTTAACTCTTCTGAAAAAAAAAAAAAAAAAGATATTGTAGCCATTTTTTCACTGACTCTCGCTCTGCTGACGTACTGTCTGATCGGATTTGCTTTACTTGCTCTTTCTCTGTATGTCTTTCGTTTAAATTTCGCATCGCTTTTAACTTCGTTTTACTCCGCCATTACAAAGCGATCGTGTAGCCTTTTTTTTTTTTTTGGTTCAGTCCTTGTTTGATAATGGCGACCCCAGTGGTTTCGGCAAAAGAAAGGGGGGTTTTGAGGAAGTGGGGTTTGATGATTTTCGCTTTTTGTTTCTGGGTTTTTTATCTTTTATCTTTTATTTTTTTTTTTGAAAGTTTTGTTTTGAAATTTATATCAGTTTTTGTGATGTTTTTGGTGATCGATGAAGGTCCAGAAAGAAGCCATGGAGGCATTTGATATGGATGTGGAAAGAGGCCAGCAAATATCCTCTGATCCTCTTCCATTTGCCAGAAGGTGAGAATCCGATGCCGATCAACAAAAAATCCAAAAAAAAATTTTTTTTTTTGCCCTCCTTTCAATCGACGGTGTGAAGAAACAGAGTAAAAGAATGCTGGTTTTGTTTCTCTCTAAAATGTTTTATGAAGAGTGGAAGGAAAAAAAAGAGTAAAGTTGTATCTTTCAGTTTTCTTTTTAACTGTTTTGTTTAGAATCTAGAAAAGAAACCAACTTGTGTTGTGAATTTTTTAAGCAGTTCAGTTCAGTAAATTTCTTTTGATTAGGCTTATATATATATGTAATGAGAATGGGTGTTTGAGTGCAGTTACCAACTTGAAGCACTGGAGAGTGGCATTAAGCAGAACACAATAGTGTTCTTGGAGACTGGCACTGGCAAGACTTTGATTGCCATCATGCTTCTGCGGAGTTATGCTCATCTTCTGCGCAAGCCTTCTCCGTATATTGCTGTTTTCTTAGTCCCCAAAGTTGTTCTCGTCACTCAAGTATGTCAAACACACACAGACTCTCCATTTATCTAATGCACATGCACATATCTCTTCTTGTTTTAGCATACATTTAGCAAAAAATTTGTTTATTTTGCACTTTTGATGTTCGTAAGAAGCCTCGAAGGAAAATTTCAATTTTAAGGATTATAATCTTAACTTTTGTTTTTTCTTGTTATGTTGTCCTTAGCAAGCGGAAGCTCTGGAGATGCACACCGACTTAAAAGTTGGAACCTATTGGGGAGAGAAGGGAGTTGATAATTGGGATGGTAAGATGTGGAACGAAGAAGTAGAAAAACATGAGGTGGGTTTTGTTTTGTTTTTAAATTTGTTAAATATATGTTAATGACTTTGATTTGAAACACGGAGATTCTTAAACTATGAATTCGTTAATATACTTTCTATTTCAAAAGTAAATGCAATCTTCTTGTTTTCGTAAAATAACGAGATTTTTTTGTAATGCAGGTGTTTGTCATGACACCTCAAATATTACTTAATAATTTGAGGCATTGCTTCTTCAAGCTTAGTATGATAAAGTTGTTAATATTCGATGAATGCCATCATGCCAGGGGTAGTCACCCATATGCTTGCATCATGTCGGTGAGTTGTTGATTCTTTGAATGTGAATATTTCTTTCAGATAATTGCCTATTTATTCTGGTCTTTCATTTGCCAAAGGGCTTATGTTAATTTGTTTTAACAAATAGAATGATAGATTTCTAATTGTGTAGGTTGTCTTTCTATAGCTGTTTGTGTTTTATGCTCATGTTTGTTATGAATTAAGTATTCGGACTGTTTGCAGGAATTTTATCATCGTCAGTTACAATCTGGTGTAATAAATCTTCCAAGAGTATTTGGAATGACTGCTTCCCCCATAAAATCCAAAGGTATCATCACTTTGGGTTTCTTTTCTGTTATGTTTAATTTTACTTTGTCATCCAAACAGTCTTAACAATTTCTGACCTTGTTTGACCTTTGTTAATGTAGTTGGACAAGCAGAATTTGCTCATTGGCAGCATATTCATGAGCTAGAGACACTCCTGAACTCAAAGGTTGTTGGTTTGCTTTTTCGTTTTGCTTGAATATTACGACGAGCTTTGTGCTTACCATTTTTTTATCTCATATAAATTCTATCCCTGTAATTAGTAGCTTCACTGTCTACTTTGTTGATTATGTTATTTCTTTGATGTTGCCTATGGTCTAACCTTGATGTTTCCTCTTATGGTGGTTTTCTGCTGAAGGTATATACATGTGCTAGCGAATCTGTCCTTGCGGAGTTTATACCTATATCGACTCCAAAGTTCAAGTTTTATCAGGACAGGGAAATCCCATTTAGTTGTTTTGAACATTTGGCAGAACAGTTGAGGATTCTAAAAGAAAAGGTGTGTGATAATTCATGCAAAAGTTGCTTTTTTGCGATATGATATTCTTGCCCTTCTATTTAAGGTTTACAACTGAGATTTATGCTGTTGTTTGGTTTTCTTGCTTCATCTCCTTTAGTTTTACCATTCTTTGAACCAACAGATCAAGCTTTGTCTCTCGTGAATTTTTTTGTTCTTTTTGTTGTGTCTTTATTGAGTTCACAGGAGTATTAGCTTTTTCTCTTTTAAATTTCCATGTCTTGACTCTTTATTTAAGATGCAACTTTTTTTTTTTCCTTCAATATTTATGTTTGAGGTCATCGACTGATTGTTGGTTTTCTGCTTCTCAGCATGAAACTTCGCTGAAAAGTTTAGACCTTGACAATTCCACGGAAGAATCTATTAACAAAAAGCTAATGAAGGTTTTTGCTACTTTCCTATTTTGTATGAACGAACTTGGTGTTTGGCTGGCTATGAAGGTATTATTTAAATAATGTCTTGGGTTCGTTCTATTTGTCATTGGCAATGTCCTAGTGTTTATAATAAAAATGAGCGTTTGTAACAGGCTGCGCATGCTTGCTCATGCAATGAAATAGACTTTATTTCACCATGGGACAAAGTGGATGTATTTGGCGAGGCAATTGTCAAGAAGTTCAGTTTGGATGCCTTCCATGCGTTTAAACATTCCTTACCCGCTGGTACGTCTGTTGTAGCTTGTTATAGAGTCGATGTTGGTTTTTGTTTGTTATTGTTACTCACACTGTTACTCTTTTTTTTTGCACTTAGATCCAAACTGGTCAATTACCAATGATCTCAAACAAAATATGGACGTGGGGCTTCTAACTGCAAAAGTTGTCTGCCTGATTGATCTGCTTTTTGAGTACAGGTATGCATGTTATGCTAAATTGTTTTAGGTCTTATGCATTGACAATTGGAAAATAAAGTATACATTTTTCTTCTAAATTTTGATGCAAATGCAAGTTAATTGGTCAATTATTCTTGTGTTAGCCCTTCTCAACTTTGTAACATTACTTGCTAATGACAATGAATTTATGAATACAGGCACTTGAAGGATTTAAGATGTATTGTTTTCGTAGAAAGGATCGTGACCGCTGTTGTTGTTCAATCTTTATTGAGTGAATTGCTTCCGAAATATATTGACTGGAAGACAAAATGTATTGCTGGAAGTAGCAATAACACATTGCAGTCCCAAACAAAGAAAAAACAGAATGAAATTGTTGGAGAATTTCGCAAAGGCATTGTATGTTTTCTTCCTCACAGATTCATAACTGTCTACTTCACGCAAATTGCCTTCTTTCTATAGTGAAAATATGTACATGTGTATTGCAGGTGAACGTAATTGTGGCCACCTCAATTCTTGAGGAGGGGCTAGATGTCCAGAGCTGCAATTTGGTCGTCCGTTTTGATCCTTCTTCCACTGTTTGTAGTTTTATACAGTCTAGAGGTCGTGCTAGGAAGCAGAATTCAGACTATGTGCTATTGGTGAAGAGGTAATTTGTTATTCAATAAGACTATAGCTCTTCCCATGTTGTCTCAACTCTCAAATCTTGTTCTTGTGTACCGCATGATTGTGAAGTGTTACTTTTGCTGATTTTTTTTTCCCCTGGAGCTTTTAGTGTGTGTGTATATTTTTTTGGGTGAAAGAAACCTTCCACTTTTAACGAAAATTTAATTTGCTAATATGCATGTTCAATTTTGTCAATCAGTTTTCCTGAAGAAAATTTTGTTGGATATATATAATGTAATTTTTTTTTTAATGTAATTCTTCAATTCTTTTACTTTATTTTGTTTCCAGTGGGGATCTTAGAACCCAATATCGGCTGAAGAAATATCTTGATAGCGGAGAAATTATGAGAAAGGAGTCGTTACGCCATGCTTCCCTTCCCTGCGTGCCTCTTGAAAGTGACTTGCAAGAAGAGGACTTTTATTGTGTTGAAAGCACCGGAGCTGTTGTGTCTCTCAGCTCTAGCATTAGTTTAATATACTTTTATTGCTCGAGGCTCCCTTCTGATCTGTGAGTTTTATTTGCACTCTTTTTCATATTTTCATTGCTTTTATTACACTTATGTCAATTGTTTTTAGTTACATTGTATTTTTGTTTTGTTGGAATAGGTATTTTAAACCTACTCCGAAGTGGGATGCTACTACTGGCACCCTCTACATGCCGAAGAGCTGTCCGATACAATCAATTTCTGCACAAGGAAATGCAAAGTTTCTTAAGCAGATTGCATGTCTTGAAGCTTGCAAACAGCTTCATCAGATTGGTGCTTTAACTGATAATCTTGTCCCGGATATGGTGATGGAAGAAGACAACTTAAAAGAGCTTGGTAATCTTTTAATCTTATGACAACTTTTAATTCACTTTGTTTTACCCGTTCTATATTTTGGATTTATTTATCATTTTCTGTTGTTTGAACTTCTATACATCTATATTGCTTTCTTGAAACTGCTCATTTTGCAGCGAGTCAGCCTTACGAAGATGAACAACCTACTTATGCCCCTTCTGAAATGCTTGGATCATTTTGTCCTTCTGATGCCAATGTATTGTATTATTGCTACTTTATTGAGTTAAAGCAAGATTTCAGATACAACGTCCCTATTCACAATCTTATACTTGGCATGAGAAGTGAGCTTGAAAGTGATATTGCAAACATTCATTTTGACTTGCAAGTTGGGAGGGGGATAGTTTCGGTAAACTTGAAGTATGTTGGAACGATGACTCTTAGCCCAAACCAAGTAAGATCTCTTGTCCTAAGTTACTAAAGTTGTTACACGTTTTTGGATACACTTGATAAATTAACGGAATCTCTTGTTGCAAATATTATGATAGGTTCTGTGGTCTAGAAGGTTTCAAGTAACTTTGCTTAGACTTCTTCTGGATCATAAGTTCGATAATTTGAGTGAAGTTATTCGTCAGCTTCATTTGTCAGAAACTGTTGAGATCGATTACCTTCTTCTTCCAGCTACCACCATAAATCAGAAGCCTCAGATTGACTGGGGCTCTGTCACCTCTGCATTATTTTCCTGTGAAGAATTTAGCAAGGACCACATTAACTGTCATTTACCAAAGGGTAACTCTTGGTTGGTACATACAAAAAATGGTCATGTCTGCACTTGCATGCTCGAGAATTCTTTGGTCTATACCCCGCACAATGATCATGTTTATTGCATCACCGGAATTCTAAGCAAATTGAATGGAAACTCGCGCTTGGAGCTCAGCAATGGCAGATTTACAACATACAAGAAGTACTTCAAGGAAAAGTAAGTACTCCTTTGATTATTTACTCTAAGTCTGTATGTATTTAATTATTTAGTACCTTTAATTATCTTTCAATAAAATTCATTTATTGATTGAAATTTCTGTTTGTTGCTAAATAAGATATCCTCACTTCCACTTGTACTCGCATGATGCATCTGCACAGATTTTTCTGGAGTATATCATGTGGAAACTTAATAGTTTGAAACTGACTGTGAATTGCAGGCATGAGATCAATTTACAGTTTGTCAAGGAGCCGTTGTTCAACGGGAGAAGACTGTTTCCTGTGAAAAATTATCTCTTATCCAGAGGCACAAGGGAAAAAGGTTCGTTTTTTTTTTTTTTGTACTAGAGTCTTCCTATTTTCTTGTTGAAATATAATAAGGGAGCATTAAGGTTACCTGTTAATGTTCTAGTCATTTAACGTCTGCTGTTTTAATTGTAGAGCCTTGTTATGTTCCTCGTTGCTTTTATTTTACATGTAATAATAGTCCAACATAAAAAAATTAGGAAGATAAAAGAATGCATCCTTTCAGAATTAGCATGTGATTAAGTTAATACCTAGGCACTTCGTCGTTTTTTTTGTTTTTTTCTCAATTAAAAACTGAAAAATTTGACGGTGCTTTTGTTTCCATTGTCTTTGTTTATGGATCATTAAGGTAAAACCTTATTTTCCTTGCTTTGTTTCATCTTTGCAGAGGCTAGCAATACCAACGTGGAACTGCCTCCTGAACTGTGCTACATCATTATGTCGCCTCTTTCACTTGGCACATTATATTCATTTTCTTTCTTCCCATCAATAATGCATCGGATCGAGTCCTTGGTAATTGCTGCCAACTTGAAAAGGATGCATTTGGATGATTGCATGCAAAATTTCAACATTCCAACCGCCAAGGTACTTTACTCTACGTTTGAAACCCATATTAACTGACAATCTTTTATTCAAGGTGTTTGGCTACATAAAGTGCATTCAAAGAGGGAAAGTTGTATTCATAGTGTTTGCCTACGCTTATTAAATTTCATTTCAATTTTTAGGTGTTGGAAGCTATTACCACAAAGAAGTGCCAAGAGCAGTTCCATTTGGAATCTTTTGAAACTCTTGGCGATTCATTTCTTAAATACGCTGCTGGTGTGCATCTTTTCAAAACTTTCGAAAACCAGCACGAGGGCCTTCTGAGTGTGAAGAAGGATAAAATAATTTCTAATGCTGCCCTATGTAAGCTTGGATGTGAGCTCAAACTTCCGGTAATTGTCTTATTCCAAAGGAATTTAATGCTTTAGAAGTTCTTCTGACAGACTATCTTTTTCTTCATTGATTTGCTGTGTTTCTGACTTCCTCCACCCATCATTTTCACACTGTAGGGCTTTATTCGCGATGAGAACTTCGATCCTAAACATTGGATCATACCCGGTGACTGTTCTACTACCAAGGAACTACAACAGGATGTATTACCTAATGGGAAGGTAATTTATATTAAAAGAACCAGAAGGATGAAAAGTAAAAGAGTTGCGGATGTTGTCGAGGCACTTATTGGTGCATTTTTAAGCACAGGTGGGGAAATACCCACCTTGAAATTTATGAATTGGATTGGTATAGATGTCGACCTCGAGTTCATACTATACAAGACAAACTTACAAGTGCCAGCAGATAAGATTATTAATATCAAGCATTTAGAATCCCTGTTGAACTACAAATTCCGCAATCCTGCGCTTTTGGTGGAGGCATTAACCCATGGTTCTTACATGCTTCCTGAGATTCCGAGATGTTATCAGGTATGTTTTGTAACCTTATTTTGTTCTCAGAAGTGTGTTCTGAGATTTTCTAACCTAGTCATGTACAATTTTCTTCTTGTGCAGAGGCTGGAATTTCTCGGTGATGCTGTCTTAGACTATGCCATCACGAAGCATTTTTACAATATATATCCTGGGATGTCGCCGGAACTGTTAACTGACATGAGGTCTGCTTCTGTTAACAATAATTGTTATGCCTTGTCTGCCGTCAAGGCTGGATTACAAAAGCACATTCTTCAGACGTCACACCAACTGCACAAGGAAATCTCTGCCACTGTAATCAATTTTCAGAAGTTGTCTTCAGAGTCGACATTCGGATGGGAGTCAGAGACTTCTTTCCCTAAGGTCAGTCATTGAATTATGGCTTCTTCTTCTAACAACCCTTGTGGCAAGCTTTTCTCGCTTCAAATAAGTTCTTAGGAAGTTGTGTTGAATTTTTTTTGTTAATAGGTGCTTGGAGATGTTATAGAGTCTCTTGCTGGTGCAATTTTTGTTGATTCCGAATACGACAAGGAAATTGTCTTTCAGAGTATAAGGCTTCTATTAGAGCCCTTAATGACACCTGAAACAGTAAAGCGTCACCCGGCGAAAGAATTAAATGAACTTTGCCAGAAAAGGCATTTTGATATGAAGAAACCAGTGAAGTCCTGTAACGACGGTGTGTCTTCCGTTACAATAGAGGTTGTAGCAGATGGAGTCACATACAAACACACCGCAACTGTTTCGGACAAGAGGATCGGAAAGAAAGTGGCGTGCAGAGAAGTTTTGAACGCCTTGAAAGAAACCTACAATTTGAAGTAGATTAAGTACCATGGTATGAAGTTTGAGGGTGGTTTTTGGGTTTTTGGTGGATGTGTTTGTGTTGTATATCAGTAATCCAGCTTAATAAATGTTGAGAGGAGAGTCAAAGTGAACAGCTTTTGTGGGGAGTGTTGTAAACTTAAACAAGGTTTTGAATGTTCAATCGAGTCATTATTTTGTTATTCTTTTTCCAATTTTTATAAATCCAACTTCTATCATCAGAGATCAAGGCGCTTGGCAGATTGTTTGATTATTTAAACGACTAGTCGTTTGACCGAAATGTCGTTTTCTTTGGATTACATGCGGCGATATTGTTCAGCACAGCAAACGACATATTTCGGACGTCAATTTCGAACAACTAACAAACTTCTTTCTTTTTTATTTTTTTGTCAATAGATTTATGAAAAATTAGGCTGGTTGGCCCATTTAAATTTATAAGCTAATAGATAGTTTAATTTTCATTTATTTAATGAAATTATTTAATGTGTAAACGTTCGTCAATCAACTATAATTTTGCCCAAATATCCGGCCACTCTCTTTTGTCCCTTTGTTCGTTTCTCTCTTCCTCACTGTCGATTTGCCTTGGTCTGTGAAATTTGGTGCCAGTAGGATGATTGCAAATCGCAACTTGTCGTGAAATCTCATGGTGGTTGGTTGTTGGTTGTTGCTCGCAGTTGCTGAGGATGCCTGATTATGAAATCGCCGAGCGGTTGAGCTCAACCTAGTGTCACCTTCCAAACTAGCTCGCGATGATGATTGTTGACTCACGATGGTGACGACGATAGTGACGGTCTAGAAGAGTCGCAAGCTTCAATAGATGGTTTGTCTTCTTTAGCGACGGCAATTTCGTTGCCATTCTTGCATATTTGCGACGAAGAGAAAGAAAAGGGAACAGGAGAGAGAGAGAATTGAGAATAGGGGGGAGACTATTGCAGGCAGGGGAGTGCGAGAGAGTTGCATTTTTTGTTTTTGTTTTTGTTTTTTTTTTTTCTTTTTCTTAATTGTAAATCATTTATTCACTTATGGTCAATCAATGATTGACTAAGAAAATTGGTGATTTATATTCGTCAATCATTGATTTACTTATGGTTAATCAGTGATTGACGAATATTAATCACCAATTTTGGGAATGTGAAAGACTTGCATTTTTTGTTTTTGTTTTTTTTTCTTTTTCTTAATGGTGAATCATTGATTAACTTATAGTCAATCAATGATTGATTAAGAAAATTAGATATTTATGTTCGTGAATCACTAATTTACTTAAAATAATCAGTGATTGAATACAAAGTTCATGATACATTATGGTCAATCAATACTATATTGATAGTTCAATAAGTGATTTACTATAAGTGATTTAATCAAAATCAATCAGTGATTTACTTAAAATCAATTAGTGATTAACCTTGAGTTAATCAATAATTAACTAAATATGGTCAATCGATGATTGACTATTTACAAAATTGATTAACCATTTTAAGAGAAAAATGCCTTTTAATTAATTTTTAAAAACTTGGGTCATTTGTCAAAAAACTCTTTAAAGACATCCTTAGATTTAGAGTATTTGTCAAAATGGTCCATAAACTTTTAAAATGTGATGATCTGGTACCTACTTTTTTAAGTTTTGGTCAAGATGACCTTAAACTCTTCAAATGTTAGCAATCTTAGTCCTTTCTGTCCAATTCCTTGAAATTTCTAACGAAATGAGTCATATGACCATCATACATGAGCTCAATTAATCATGAAAAGGCGAAAATATCCTTATTCACACCAATAATATTTAAAAAAAAAAACAATTAGAAAAAAAGAAAAAGCCTCTTCTTTTCTTTTCCCTCGACAAATCCCAGAAAACCCAGCCTCCTAACTTTCACCACCTAGTTGTTGGCCTCCCCCCCTCTCGCTCTCTCTGCCTCGCGTTTGCCCTCTCTACCTCACCATTTGCACCCTTACCCCCTCCAACAGAAAACCCAGCTCCTTACCTCGCCCAGCCGTTGCCCCCTTGCTCTGTTTGCCTTGACGTTTACGCCCCTACCTCACCAATAGCAAACCTAGCCCCCTCAACCCCTACTGCCTAGCCGTTGGCCTCCCCTCGTTTGCTCTCTCTTCCCCACTACTTGTGTCCCCCACCCCCCGACAGAAAACCCAATTCCCACACCATCCATTGCCTCGTTGTTCGCACACCCCTACCGGCGAATACTTGCAGGTCGCCAGTCACACCCCTCTGGTCATTGATCTGGTTTTTTACTAAATGAAGAAAGAGAGAGAAAAGAGAAAAGAGAGATGATTTTTTTATTTTTTTAAATAATTATTATTAATTACTAAAATACTCTTAGAAATTAGGTTGCATGCATCCTAAAGGACTTATTTCGTTAGAAATTTAACAAAATTAGATGGAAAGGATAAACATTGTCAACATTTAAAGAGTTTAGGGTCATTTCGATCAAAATTTAAAAAAACAGGATCAAATTGTCACCTAAAAAATTTATGGATTATTTTGTCCAATTACTCCTAGATTTATCTGAGCAAACTTTTTATTTTATTTTAATTTTTTATTTCTTTATTACAGAAGATACTATTTTTTTCCCATAAAACAACATTTAAAAAATTTTAGAAACGGTAGGATATAAGATGTTTGTCTTTTTTAATACGGTTGGAAGTATATAGTTGGCTTTTGAAATATTTATAGTACTAATTTATTTATATACATATTTTTATGACATGGGGTTTATCACTTGTTATAACAAAATAAAAGAAGACTCAAATCTCTCTCCTCCCATCTTTCAAGGAGGTATTTGAAATGCTATTAAATTAGATAATAATAATATGTTATTTACTTTAAATATTTTAAATCTTACTTCTTAAGTTTTTTAAAAATGCTTTTCAACGATATGTCTTTTGGGAATAGATACAACTTGAATACTGTTATACAAAACATGCCACTGTGCTACAATGTTATAAATAACGTTCTGCCTTGCACTTTCAAAAAAATTAAACGTCTTCTCGTTCACCTTAAACATTTATGTCGTTTTCTACCCGAGAACAACATCAAAACTTCAATCGGTCTCTTATTCATGAAACGAACGTCGTATTTAGTTGGACAGCTGAAGCTTGTAAGAAGTAGGAACACAACAGTACAACGTTGTTTTTTTGTTTTTGTTTTGTTTTTTTATTTATTTTTTTTTCCATACTTATTTATCAAGAAAAAAAAAAAAACCCACACTTTGCTGAAACGACTGTGAACTTCTAACGCAAAAACGACTTGTCGTGCTTGAGAGCAGTTCTCAGTCCTCGTGGTCGTCACGGAATGGATCAACGGTGGAGATTCATCGTGATAATTTTTCATCTTCATAATTGTCAACGTGGCAGCATCATAATGCTTGACAAAGGGATCAGATCCTGGCGGGTAAAAGAAAAGGTACCAAGTGAAGCCCGAAGAAGAAGAAGAATAAGAAGAAGGTTGAGACTTGAGAGCCATGGAAGGTCTTCTGCGACCTCTGTGCAGGTCACGCACTGTCTCATCCCCAAAACTCACAAATAATAAACTGTCATTACCCTTACAGTCGCTTCCTCTAAAGCCCGTTTCCTCTCTCTGTCCTTTTTCATCCAACTTCGCCTTATCCGATTAAATTCCCACTTCCTTCTCGCTTTCCTCATCATGGTATGTCTCCGAACTCAAACCCCTATTTTTCAATCTGGGATTTTTTGTTAGCTTTCCATCCTAGTATTTCATTTTTCAGTATCTGTGCTCTGTTGTAAAAAGATTGTTTTTTTTTTTTGCGCCCCCCCCAAAAAAAAAAAAAAAGATATTCTATTTTGATGGTTCTATAAAAAGATTTGTGCTTTAAGTGATGCCTTTGAATTCTAATTATGTGTTATTTTGAGAGGTGAATATCTCTTATATTGTTGTATTTTGAATTGCTTCAGTTTTGTATGCAACACAAGAAAGCCAAGTAGGTGCAGAGGTGAACAATGAGACAAGAGAATGGGCTATGCAAGGTGTGTGGCAACTACTTTTAATTTAAGTATATAATTAGCATGCTTCTTAACCCTTTATTAGTAACTTTAGTGTGTGTTTGGCACACCGTCCAGTATCCAAAAAATTCGATTTGTTTTTAAAACCCAAATCCACCTTTTCACTTTTCCAAAATCTAGATCACACTCATTTTTCTTTCTTCCAGACACACATTCATTTTAGATTCTCAATGCAAACCCAAAATTTTCAATTCAGGACGGTAGGTCAAATGGGGGACTTAGAAATGTCTTCCCTGTCTTAGTTTTCTCCTCTAAATATTGGGTTTTTTGGGTATAGAACAAAGGTAGTACTTTCTGGTTCTTTGGGGTTCTCAGTTTTGTTACCATCTTGTAGCATTTCCAAAATGCCTTGGCTTAAGGACAAAGACATTTTTTTTTTTTTTTAAGTTAGATGTGGGATTTTTTAAGACCATAATGTGAAATCAATCATTGAATTGAATTTGCCATGGTTTTTTAAAATTAGATTCCAGTATGACTGCTTGGGTTTATGGCAGATTTTTATTCTTTGAGAAAGGATGTTGAAACGGCCTCCGAACGTGTTGAAGAGATCAGAGCCTCCGCTGGTATACAACAATTGGAGCAAGAAATCGCAAGTTTGGAGTCAAAAGCTGCTGATAGCTCATTCTGGGATGATCGAGCTAAGGCTCAAGAGATCCTTTTGGCACTGACCGATGTCAAAGACAAGATTAAACTGCTTACCGAGTTTAAAACAAAGGTCCATACACGTTTCCTTAATTTGAATTGTGCTTATGATTGAGATAATAACACGAGCTTGTGGCTATATATGGTGATCCTTGCTTATAAAGCATGAAGTGGTTATAGTATTTGTAAAATCTTGCTTCAGTTTCTGAAGAATTTACATACGTCCTTCTTAAGGTTATGGTTTTAATTCATTGTAAAATCACCATACAGAAAACTTTTTATTTGATGCTTGTTTGCAAAGCTAATTTGAGTAGCTAAATTAGTTACTAGTTTCCTCGCAAAAAAATTTCATTGCTTTCTCACTTTAACATGATTTTGTGGCCTGATATGCTGATAGCGGCTTATAAAGCTCGAAATGGTTTTAGTTATTGTGAAATAGTGATAAGTTTTGGAAGAATTTACCGGTTTCCTTCTTAAGGTCATGGTTATAATTCCTTTGTACTTTATATTTGATGCTTGGGTTTCAAAGTTAATCTTGTTACCTTAAAAGTTCCATTGCATTAGCAATTTATCAAAATTCAAATCCCAGAAAATGTTCCTTTTTCACCTTTTGAATTCTGGATGTGATATGTTGCGTAATACTCAAAACACAGATTGAAGATGCAGAAACAATAATTATGTTAACTGAAGAGATGGACTCCATAGACACCTCACTGCTTGAAGAAGCAAACACTATCATCAAGGAACTAAACAAGGCATTAGATCGGTTTGAGTTGACCGAACTTCTTTCGGGTCCTTATGACAAAGAAGGTGCTGTTATCTCTATAACAGCTGGTGCCGGAGGCACTGATGCTCAGGTAAATAATAGTAGCAGTATGTCCAACGCAACGCAATAGTCAGGATGCTGCCATTCAGATTTGACCAAAAATTAATTTTCCCATAATTTTTTTCTCTCCTTTTCTTGTTATAAATACCTTTTGATAATTTCCAGCGCAGGATTGGGCGGACATGCTTCTCAGAATGTATGTGAGATGGGGAGAAATGCAAAGATACAAGACAAGGGTGGTCGAGAAATCCCCGGGAGAGGAAGCAGGGATCAAATCAGCGACGGTTGAAGTTGAAGGTCGTTATGCTTACGGATACTTGTCCGGGGAGAAAGGAACACATCGCATTGTGAGACAATCTCCTTTTAATGCCAAAGGTCTTCGCCAGGTATCCATGAAAACATCTTTTGTTTGTCTCGTCACATGCTAGGCTGCTAACATTTTATCCAAATAGGCGAGATTGACACACATACCCTCTTACATGTTTCGACTTGAAATTATATCGCAGACGAGCTTTTCTGGTGTTGAAGTAATGCCTCTTCTTCCTGAGGAGTCCATAAACGTTGAAATCCCAGAGGAGGACTTGGAAATAAGTTTTTCGAGGGCCGGTGGGTAAAGGAGGCCAGAATGTGAACAAAGTTCGAAACTGCCGTCCGAATCACTCACATCCCAACTGGTGTCACCATTCGGTGTACAGGTTTTTCTCTTAAAAATTATTGCCATTCCCACCCCCCCCCCCCCCACCCTTTTTTTCTCTTTGGCAAACACACTCAACCAACTCAACTTAAACTTTTTTTTGGTCTTTTTCCCAAAAGAATTTGTCTTAGTAGCGTATGAAAACCACGACAATACAGTTCTTGAGCAGTACATACTTAATTCAAGAAGAAATGATTACTGATTCCAACTTAAAAATCTCAACTCAAATTACTCCACCAAACTCCCCCTAAATGTCACGTCTCACCTGATCATTTTTTCATATCTTACGGGAAAATTTTCCTTTCGTTAGTTTAGAAGTTCAGAGCTCACTAAGCTGTCTCATTTGGGTTTTTGCCGAACTTTTGTTTTGGACACAATGCAGAGGAGAGATCTCAACTAGCGAACAAGATCAAAGCTCTAAGCCGGTTGAAAGCGAAGTTGTTGGTGATAGCCGAGGAGCAACGGGCGTCCGAGATCAAGCAAATAAGAGGAGATGCAGTGAAGGCCGAGTGGGGCCAGCAAATAAGGAACTACGTTGTTCCATCCGTACAAGCTGGTGAAGGATGTACGGACGGGATTGGAAACATCAGACATTAGTGTCTGTGATGGACGGTGAATTGGAGCCCTTCATCAAGGCCTACCTCAAATACAAATACAGCATGACGGTGTCTGCAACTGGAGTTGATGTGCTTAGTTAGGATATTTTATTTGTAAAAGTCATGTAATTATCAAAGGCCAAGGGATTTCCGAATTTAAACTGAGGGTTTGTTTGATTAATTAGTTTGAATTGAAATATTTTAGTTGTAATAGTAAATTTTTTTAAATTTTCAGAAAAAATAAAAAACTTTTTAGGAAAAAGACAAAAAAAAAATACAGTTTGAGTTAAAATGAGATGATAAGACAAACATACACTGAGATTCGGTTAATACAACATGTGAACAGAGTTCATCTTCATTGCAATTCGCTGCAATGTTGTTCACATTGCTTTTTTTTTTTTTTTTAATTTAATTAATTTATTTTTAAAGCAAAATTCTTTACTTTGCTCGCTCAGTGAATCGACTATACCGCAATCATCGTCGTTTGTGCTCTGAGTAAAGTTCCCGTTTCGTCGGCAGAGCTCTGTCTCCTGATTTATGAGTATTATTATTGTTTTAAGGGGATTTAATTTATTGTTTTAAGGGGATTTAATTACAACCTACAAGACGTGAAAATATTATCGGATTTTATACATATTTATTCGATTTCATTCTGTCTAATCTTTTTCGAATAAAATAATTAATTATTTTTAAATTATTTTTTCTTTTTCTTTTTTGAATTCGATATGGAGAACTCGAACTCTATTAATGGAATCAGGCTGAAACCATTATTTTAAAATTAAATTTGCTTACAATTAAGTCTGAGCTTTCTAAATTTTTAGTATTTTGCATTTTTTTTTTGGCTTAAAAAAGCTATATTAAGAATAGATGGATTTCAAATTAAATTTGCTTACAGTCAATTTAAGATCTTTCACATTTTTTTTTTTAACTTGAAAAGGCTAAATTATGAATAGATGGATCAGAAATCTGGCTTGGTCTCTTGAAAGAGAGAAAAAAGTCGCACAGTATAATCAGCTTCGATCATTTGGGGAAATAATCATCACTTCCATCTATCCCATTCAGCTTCCGAAAAAGAAAGCCACTAAATTCCCATATCCCATTCATGAAAAAAAATATGAAAAAAAAAAACTAAATTTACGAAATTAAAAGACGAGAATGGATCAGAAATCTGGCTTGGTCTCTCGAAAGAGATAAAATAAGTCGCACAGTATAATCCGCGTCGATCATTTGGGGAAATAATCATCAAATCCATCTCTTTTATCTTGCTACATTTACTATCGGAAAAATTCGATATCAAACACATTAAGAAAAAAGTTCGATTTTTTTTAATTAAAAATAAATAAAGAATAAAGACGAGGATAGATCAGAAATCTGGCTTGGATTCTCATAAAAGAGAAAAGAAATTAAGCACAGTATAATCAGCGTCGATCATCTGGGGAAAAAATCATCACCTCCACCTCAATTTCGATAAAAATAGAAACATTTTAAAAAGACTGGAACTTCGAAGGGAAAAATCAAAGAATGGAATTTGCCCGAAGCGGCGAAAAACAAAGAGGCTAGAGAGTTCCTGGCGGGGCCACGAGGGGCCTCGACGATTCGCAGAAACGGAGCCAACTATGGCGTCTGCTCATACGCAGCGCTCACTGATCAGATTGAAGAGCGCCGGTAATCAGTATAAGACGCCTCTTCTATTCGAATAAACACAAACACACAAAACATAAAAACAACTAAACACAGATCATACAAGCTTCAAGATGAAGGTTACTGCAACGGAGAAGGGCTTGCGATTTGACTGAGTGAGGAAGAAGAGAACCGATTAGTATTTATAGGCGTTCGCCTCCCTTTTCAAAACCCTAATTCCTTTGGTCCTTTTTAAATCTACGGCTGACGCGATGCCACGTATGCAAAGGATCATCTATGCGCCGTACTCGACTTGCGGCCTTTTTTTTTTTTTTTCTTCTTCTTTAGTCATGAAAATTTTAAATTAAAATTAATTAATTTTTTAAAAATTAATTATAAATTTTATTTATTTAAAAAAAAATAAAAATTAAGATAAAAAAGTACAATTTAATTAGGGTTAAACTTAAATGTCAAACAAAATCTTAATCAATTAATGGTAAGCTTGCGTTTGGTTTACCTGTTAGAGATGAAAATTTTAAATTGAAATTGATTGATTTTATAAAAACTAATTATAATTTTGTTGAATTTTAAAAAAAAGACAAAAACTGAGATGAAAAAGTATAGTTAATCAGAGTTAAACTTAAATGCCAGGCTTTGTTTGAGGTTCCAGTTCAGTTCTACTTAAAACTGCATTTTTTCATTTCAGTTTTTTTCTTTTTCTGAAAAATTAATAAAATTTATAATTAATTTTTTAAAAATCAACAAATTCTAACTTAAAAATTTCATTTCTAACCGGTGAATCAAACGTAAACTAAATTAATTTCTTAAACAATGAATATCCACTCTGATTTTACACATTTAATTAATACAATTTTTATTCAACATTATATGATATTTTTAATTAATATATCATGATAGTATTATATAAAAATGAATAACGGTTTTTTTTTTTTAGATTATTTTCATTTGTCATTAACGCCACAATTGGAAAATGCTAGGATAACTTGAAATGTTTTTGTTTTTCTCACTCTCTATCTTCTTTAATTGCCACGTGTCGTCTCATTTTCCAAGAATAATAAAGCTTAATTTAGGACCACTCAACTTCTTTTGTTAAAATTTTTGTTCAAAATAAATTAAAAATGGAAGAATTTTAATAAGAAATTTTAAGATTTTATCTCCTTGAAATAATATGATTTGAACACCTACATTAAACCTGCTCCCATAGCTATGGACAATGCTACGCTACCATAGTCCATATGAATCTTTTTTTTTTTTTTTTTTAAAATTCCATAGTGATTAAAAATTGTTTATGATGACATTACTATTAAACCTACGTTTGGTCTATCTGTTTATAATTCATTTTTTAAAAGGAACTTTTAATAATAAAAAAATGATTAAGCAAAATTAGTGTAAAGTTCAGACGGATCGAAGGTAAAATGAAATGACTTAAAAAGTTTAAGAACACAAATGTGATTTTTTTTTTTTTTTGGCCAAAAATATGTACCATCGCCATTCAACCCCGGCCTGTTAACTAATGTATTGGATGAAGGATAAAACATGCATTGTTTTCGGGTGAAGGAGTGAGTGTTCCTTCATCACTTTATGTGCCATAGTAGTTTGAACTTGGCGGTGCCTCTATTAGTTTGAACTTGGCGGTTCCTTCTGAGCTAATGAAGGGGATTCAATCAAGATGATTTCTTCTTTCCGAACAGCAAGCCTAATGAGTACGTGTTGCCCTTCTGCGCTGCAACTTCAACCCGCTTTCCGCCAACCTAGCAAAAACAATTCAAGCAAATGAATGTTCAGCAGTTAAACACAGCCATATTTTTTCCAAGTCCGCAATAGTGGAATGGGGAAGCATTTTCTACCATGTTAAGCTTGGGAGTAAAGAAATACCTTGTCCATGAGCCAAAAACCGATGGTTGGCATGTATTGCACTAAATACATGACAGCTAGAACAGGCTACAAAAGAATCAAAAATCATAAAAATTGCATGTATCTAGAATGAGGCAAAAAAACTATGATAAGGAAATGTATGAGATTGGAATGGTTGTGATAACAAGATAGAAAGAATTCAAAGGCAAACCCGTCAGAACTAGAATCAATTTATCGAAGATAGAATACCTGGTATGATATCCAGGCTTCCTTGAGTCCGTGGCTCGCCGCAATTATTGTCAGCTCAGCACACCTTTCTGATGATACACGCTTCTGTCATGAAGAAAGGGGGAAAAGAAAACTATAAGGAACTTAGAATGAAAAAACGTCGATTGATAAATTATGTCCTGCACCAGCTAAGTTCTTTATGGATAAAGACGACAGCACGACAGCAATAGAACCAACGTTAGTATACATATCTGAAGTCCGAGACAGAACATTGGAAGATCCTAACCTCTGAAAGACCTTTACTTCCCGAAGATGATGATCCAGGAGCAGTTGATGTTTCTATTGGCCCTGGGCAAACAACAGTTACCTTGATTCCTTTCTGACAAAGCTGTTTAGTAAAATGTGGTAGCAAAATTAGTAGATTGTAAATTGGATATATCATACATGGATGAAACAAGGTGCAGCAACAATTAAGATTAGACTCGAATGAGAATAGATTCATCGACAAGGAGATCAAAGATTAAGAATCAGTCTCTCTCTCTCTCTGGTCACACCTCAACTGCCCATCCACCCTTACAAGGTGAACGGTTTGAGAACCTCTGGTTCTAACTAATTGTTTAATCACTAGGCCTATCATGGTCAACTCCAGAATTTCTACCAACTGATGCCATTAAAGATCGAACCAACCCACATCCCTATTCCCTAAAACCATTTATCTATGCTATAAAGGAATTTATTTACACATAACAACTCAAAATGGGCGAGTACATTACCATCTTGTTTCTCTATCCTTCTTGTTAATTTTCTGTTTCCAAGTAGTTCATTTACGGTGGAACATTAATATGTCAAAGGAACCAATTAAAGCAACAGATTGAAAGGCACCATCCAACTCAGTCATTTCCCTTGGGAAAGGGGTAAAAGTCATACCTCAGAACGCAAAGTATGAAAGTATCCATTCAGAGCATGTTTAGAAGCAGAGTACATGGCCTGACCTGGTGCAGGTGTCTTTCCTGCAGCACTGCTCATCTGCACATAAAGTCTTAGCAAATCATTATGGAACTTTTAAATGGAGTAATTTTTTAATCCTGTAAAACCTCATAGGAAAGGCACAGATTCATAAGACAGCTCATTAGGCAACACGCAGGCTCCTCTAAAGAAATAAAAGGACAATCGTTTTCAATTTATTTCTAATCGCATTGTGTGTAAAGGAGGCCGAAATTACATATACATAGGGATCAATAGCCAAGCTGAACATCCACATACCACAACAAAATGACCTTTTCCCCGCCTCAGCATGTGAGGTGCCAGAACTCGTGTGAGAGATATTGTCCCAAAAACATTTACATCAAATGTTGCCTACAACCAGTAAGAGAGATACCTAATGAGAAAAGGAAAAAGGAGGGGGTAAAAAGAAAGAATATCAAAGAAAGACTATCTTCGAGTTTTGAACTCCCTAAGCAAGCCGTGGGCTATTGTGACACAAAGGGCCAGTACTGACTAAGATAAGGTCTGGGACTCCTCTTTTTCATACCTTAAGACCTTCCTCAGGAACCTCCAGAGCTGATTGTTTCTGCAAAAGAACGATAAAGTAAACACATTCTAGGAATTAAACAGTTGCCCGCTCCAGTATCTAACCTTTTATTTTTTATTTTTTATTTTTTTAATTAAGAATTTGAAATATTTATACGATTTTGCCTGTGTACAATTTAGTGGCTAAACGTTGCTCTGCACTATCACAAACAGATTATTGATCACTTACTGGACGCTCAAAAGCTGCATTATGGATCATGTAATCAGTGCCACTATCGGGAAAAAATGACTCCGCTTTCTCTACAGCCTCTCTGAGAGAATCTTCACCAGATGTCAAATCCAGCGGCAAAATCTTTACGCCATCAGGTACATGTTTACCTGAGCCAACAACCGAAACCAATTATCAAAATTATAAATCATCAACGTTAATTAAAAATGTCAGAGGCATATATACACGTTTTCATTCACATACCAGTAAGTTGTTTCTTAACTCGCTCCAATTCAGCCTCATTTCGCGCAGAAAGGATAAGCTTAGCTCCCAAGTTTGCAAGTTGCTTAGCAAGAACTTCCCCTTCACACCCCACCACAAAACAAATCACAAAGATTTATGATTTAGGATTTGCTTGACAAGGTATGAATGGATATGAAATAAATAATGGATACTCTCAGACTATCATTAATTCAAAAAACGCCGGCAACAAATGAATTTTAAAAGAAAAAAAGAAAAAAAAAATCAATTCACATTATAACATGTGTATAAAAGAGAGGAACAAAAAGGAGAAAAAAGAAAAAATATGACATACCAATTCCACGACTAGCACCAGTAATCCAGAAAACCTGAAACAACATACAAAACCAGAAGAAATAATTATTCATTTCCATTCCGCACAAACAGTATTTCTTAAAGGAATAAAAATTTCAGAGAAATCGGCTCACCTTATCTTCAATTTCTTCACGCTTCACGTGTCTTTTTGAAATCAAAGTGAAATCTCCTAAATTAACAAACAAATTAAAAAAAAAAAAAAAAAAGCCAAGAACTTTACAGACTAGATGTATAAAAAAATAAATATTTATGTATTAACAAATACACAGACATATACATATATATTACCTTCAGCTGTAGCGAATTTGAATAATAAGAGAAGAAAAAGGAAAAATACGGAAATGAAGAAGATAGTTATCACCATTGTTGTTTCAGTCTCCAGAGTTCCGACTGAGTTTCCAGTGTTTGCTTATAAAACAAGTAGTTTTTCGTTAAGCTCAAGAGCAAGAGGCCATGAATTGGGCTTAGAGTTTTTTATGGGCTAAATTCTTAGCCCACTTCGTGAAGCCCATTTTAAAATGGGCCTAACGATCACGTAAAACGACATCGTTTTAGTCGGTTAATGGGGAGAGATTCTCACGCAGGGCCGCCGTTTCTCGCTCTACTTCTCTTCACCGCTACGGAGAGAGAGAGAGAGAGAGAGGGAGAGATAGCTGTAGTAGTTTCGGAGAGAGAGAAGAAAGGTTAACAATGGCGGCGAGGAACTTATTGCTGAAGCATCTGAGAGTGCAAGTCCAGGCCTTGCCTCAAAACCCTAGCTCCACAGGTTCTCTTTTCCTGTCCTCTTTCAACGCATTACGCCGCCGTTTCTCCACGGAGGAGGTCAGGGGCACCTTCCTCGACAAGTCCGAGGTCACGGAGCGTGTTATCAACGTCGTCAAGAACTTCCAGAAAGTTGATCCCGCCAAGGTGTTGTATTCTAACCACTCCCAACGTTTTAAATGCGATTTCTATAAACCCTAATTTGTTGGATTGATTTCGTGTTGCGGAAATGAATGCAACTGTTGGAAATAGTCATAGATATATGGTCTTGGAATTTGAACACGCGAGATTTTTACAATATTATCTAGGAAATGTTGATTTTTTTTGGAGAAAAGGTGTATACTTTGCAAGAATGACTGGGTTTAAGAGGTTTTTCGCTGAAGATGGGGTGAGTTATTCCGCTTTTAATTATTATGTCTGTTTGGTGGATGAGAAAGCTTGGGAAACTTGAAGAAAGTGAAATAATTTACTAGTTCCGAATGTAAAAGATTTTTTATTCTGTTTTCTCTCTCTCTGGGGTAAATAGTGGAAAGTATATTTTCATGTCAATCATTTTTTTTTTTTTTTGAGAGTGATGTCGATCATCTTTAGCATTGAGTATTTATATTCCGAATTATGGATATGAGGGAAAAAAGATTAAAAAGATATTGAATTTGTGTCCCAAACTTATTATAAATGTTGAAAGAAGGACTATCTTACACTGATACCACTTACTTGTTGCACCATTTAAGGCCACTGAACGATACTTCTACATTGGAAATCTTTAGAATTTAGAATTTATATGATTCTACACTAGACTACATCGAAAGATTAGAAAGATTAATCTTGTAACGTCATATTGTGTTTCATACCGTCCTTTGATTTGTAGGATGACTACCTTGTTTCTTTCTTTCTTTCTTTCTTTCTTTCTGTTAATCTGTTATTCTCGGTTTCTATGGTCTATTTTCAGAGGTTCAACTGTTGATCGTTACAATCACAGGCTATCTTTGGTGTTTTTATCTGCCTGAATATATTTTGATGTCGTTCCATGTTTTGACTTTTGAGACTGTGAGACATGTAAATGTAATTGGCATACGGGAAAATTATTTTCTTGATTGCATGATGTCATGAAAATTCCAATGGTTGTTGTGGATGAGTATGGGAGTAAGCATTCATATTTCATACTAGTGGCATCTCTGTGTGGTTTATGCACGCCTTTATGGGCACCCTTTAATATTGTTGTACTGAAAACTTGAGAATGTAGCTACGTTACTCACCCTTTACTACCATTGGGAAAACCTGATTTTTAGGTCTTTTCGCTCGAAGAATGCCAACCTCTGATGTTTGTTCATAGGCTCACTTGTTTACGCTTTTATGACCTTTTTTCCTGTCTTTCCTGAGTACTTTGAATTGAGTCTCTTTTTTCTGCCATTTTTCATTCTGGACTTGTAGTTGAAATATTGGACGACCATTTATTTCCTTAATGCTTAACGACTTAAAATTAATATCTTGACAGGTTACCCCAACTGCTAATTTCCAGACTGATCTTGGGCTAGATAGTTTAGATGCTGTTGAAATTGTGATGGCTCTTGAAGAAGAATTTAGATTCGAGATCCCAGATAATGAAGCAGACAAGATTAACTCCATTAATCTTGCTGTTGATTTTATTGCATCTCATCCCCAGGCGAAGTGAAGGAGAATCATGAAGCCCCATTTTTAAATCTGTAATGTTTCTTGTCGAGGTCTTAGCTGTGAGTTAAACCATTGGTTCGTTGTACCTTTTTCTCTCTACCGGATTTGCCCCATTTCCATAAATGCCGGTTGGATTTTTGGATGACTTTGCTGAAAGAACTTCAATGTTTCTTATTTCTTGGATGCAAACAAACCATGATGGTTTGATGAGTAAAATTGCGTTGAACAAAATTCTTGTATTGGTCCATTAACTTTCGCTTTTGCTTGATAGTTAAGTGATTTACTCTCGGGAAGGGTGAATTACTTGTGTGATTTCGGGCCAAGAATAATGTCACCATTTAAAAATTCTGTCAGTCTTAGCAAATGCAATCACAGCTTTACCTTGCTGAAGCTAATGCAAGTTTGTTGTTAAGCTTGTTTTTCATTAATGTCCTTTATGTTTTGTTATTTCTTTGAAATGCACCGTTTTGGGTCGCTGCAAATGTTTAGTCGTTCTTACTTTATCTTGCTTGTTGCCGTTTAGTCGTTGAGTCTGTAATTGAGATGTCGTTTTGAGCCTTATTTGGGCTTCAAACTTTTGAGCTACTTTACCGTCAGTATTTTTCTTTCCATTTGGCTTGCAACCTCGTTGGAGAGTTCGGCTAGCGGAGCTGCAGCAGCGCCGTTGGGTTGGCGGCGAGGTGGCATCACAAACAACAAATGAGTTCAGGAACTTTTGTCTTTGCGGCGAGATGGCATCGCAAGCAAACAACAAATGAGTGCAAGCAAACAACAAATGAGTTCAGGAACTTTTTTCTTTGACACCAATTGATGCGGCGGAAGCGTCTTACTTCGATTTTGGGTATTATTCAGCCTCGCGACAGTTAATACAGATGCTAGAAAAACGAGATACAATACAATTTAAACGACATGAAAAATTGTAAACGACGACAAATTAAAAAGGCAAGACTAAACAGCAAAAAATTAAAGTGGCAATATCATTTGAAAAACGACATCGAAACAAGAACGACACAATAATGCCGAAAACAGCGATAAAATTAACTACCTAAAAACGACAATACAAATGAAAGAACTTAAAATTTGGAAACAAGGATGAGTAGAGAAATGGCAAGTACAGAAAACTGATGATTAAATTTGAAAATGACAAACCTGATAGTACGACAAGCACCTGACGTTATCGATAAAAAGCAAAAAATAATATAAACGTAAAAAATGACAACATCCACAAAAACGACAGACAAACTTATTCCACTTAAAACTGCAATTACGACCCTTTTTTTTTAATTAAATAACAAAACAACAACAAATTTCACAACAGATGGCTGCCTGAGCCAAAAAAAAAAGGTAGAAACATGCCTTTTAAAAGTCAACATAACAGAATGGAAACGACAAGAGAAGACTAATAAAGAGAACAAGCAGAAAACGACAATGAAAGTTTGCAATAATAAAATACCAAAAACGTAATTAAAAAAAATAAAAATGGCTTAATATATTTACCTGATAGTCAGTAAAAACTGGAAAACGACGACTAGAAAAACAACGGAAAATCATCTAAAGCTGATCTTTTTTTTTTTAATTATTGTTGTACTGTTTTTTTCTTTTTAAATGAAATGTTGTAGATTAACAATGGAAACTGGTATTAGTCAAGAAAGAAGTAAAGCGTGTGAGAAATTATGAGAGGAAGTCTAACAACAGCGACAATTGCATTTTTTTTCCACCCATTCTTTTTTTCTTTCCATGCAATAGTACTAACTAGAATTAAGGGAAGACTTAGAAATTTCTCCAAATGGGAGTCAACCATGGGGTAACGGGGAGGAGACTCAAGTCTACTGAGAAAATGCCCTTCTTCCTAAACAAAATTACATCTCTACCATAGTTCCCCAATGACCACGATACGCCAGTTTCTTCGAAATTAAGCTTTGACGACTACGTGAGAATTCACAACTGCGTGTTGTAAATGGCAAAAAAGTTGTTTCTGTGTTTTTTTTTTTTTTTTTCGGTGGAAAAGAGTTGCCTTATATATATATAAATATATACAATAGGAAAAGGAATCTATTTTCTCTCTCTCTTTTTTTTAATCTATGTTTTGCAAAATTAAAAAGTTGTAGTTTTTTTAAAAGTGACTAATAAGTGTAAATCATTCATTATTATTAATCGAATGGATCAATTAATATTTTCATAATTATTGAACATTTTACTAAATAAAAACTGTACTTCGCAATCAAATTCTGATTTTTTTCATAATTATCACCAATTCGGTTTTTTTTCCTTTTTTCCATAATTATCACCAATTCGGATTAGATAACGAGCTAATAAATCTCCTTCATTTTGCCACTGTACTTCCCAATCAAATTCGGATTTTTTTTCCTCCATTTGAATTCATCTTCATAATTCTTTTAGCAACTTTGATAGATACAATTACCGTGACGCCCTGTAATTTGTATTAGAATTCCTTTCGTACCTGCTTGTTCGGAACTTTGCTTATTTCTTTTTTTGAGGATCAACTAATCAAATGATATTTTTGTTCCAATTTTTGATTTTTTTGAGATAAATTAAACATAAAAGTGAGTTTATTTTTATTTTTATTTTTATAAGTATCAAAAGCTATTTATCTACCTAATCTCTCCAAAAGGAATTTTGCAAGAGAAAAGCTTCAGAGCATTGGAAGGGAAAAAAAAAAAAAAAAAAGACGAAAATTCCTGTTATGATACACACTTCAAATGCGAATTCAACTTCAATTTATAAGCTTCTTAACAAGTACACAATATCTAATTAAGTTAAAAATTATTTCGAGCCAAACATAATTGGACGGAGAGGAAGAAGTCAAAGTTTATTTTCCCCCCTCAATTCTTGTGATTTGCTATCTAATATATGTAGGAGAAAAATAATAAATCATAGGACAACAATAAGTGGAACCACAAGTGAAAAGGAGAAAAGAATGTTGTTAAGAAACAACAACATTGGAGGGTGCAACGTTTCAATGACTTCTCATTGGAAGAAGCACAAACAAGTGACGAGAAGCTTTGGCTCTCATTGGACAAAACACACAACTCACAAATTTCACTGTTAAATACTCCACCATCAATAAACAATGGGACCATCATCATCTTGACCTAGACTTGTTGATAGATTTTTCTTTTAAGAATAGTAGAAGGGGCATAACCGCAATTAAACCAAAAAAGTCAGGACAATCTTTTAAACCCAGCTCTATAACTAAGCGACCTCTCCCGCTCTCTCTTCAATGACCAATTGCAGATTCTGCAAATGGCGAATCAAGCTTCTGGTTTGCGTCGTTTGGTCGTTTTATTCTCTCTGCTTTCCTTTCTCTTTCACTCTTCACTTTCCGAAATCATTTTTGAGGAGCGATTCGAAGGTACTACTTCTCTTTCTCTCTTTCATTCCGTCTTTTTTTCGTTTGATTGTTCTGGCTTTGTTAGCTCAGTCGTGTTTGGTTCTTGAGAAACTACCTGAGAAAATTTGCTTTGGAACTTTAGAAACTACTTTCACAGTCACCTTCGACACACTCCTGTAAAACGGTTATTTAACGATGTTCGAAAAAATAAGTATAAATTAACTGGCCAGTAGTAGAATGGCACGTCACTTACTTTCTTATTTTAATGATTGTTATTAGTTAATTTAAAAAATAGACAGAAAAGATAGAGAAAGTGTAGATATATCTTTTTTTTTCCTCCTTCAGCGCGCGCGCGCACACACACACACATGCAAATATATATATATATATATATATGTGTGTTATCAAATATTCTCTTCCAATTTATTTGTCTTTTTTTTTTCCCCCACAATTTTGTTGGCGAGTTTTTTTACCATATTTTCTGTTGTTGACCGTAACATCCTGTTTGGAAGTCAAGAAAATGAAGAAGAAAGTAAAACTTTCACAAATAGATTGAGAGAGAGGGAGGCAATAATAATAATTATAATAACAAATAACAAATAACCAAAAAAAAAAAAAAACAAAACAAAACAAAGGAAAAGTTGGGGAGCTAAAGTGGTCACGTGGTTTTACCTTTATTCTCAATTATGGAAATGCAAAGGAGAAAAATGTGTGAAAAAGACTGAGAAATTATAAAAATTCCCTTGGAATTGTATCAAAGAGGTCCTGTTTTGTCTTGTTTTAGTGGTTTTGAGTTTTACGGCTTGTTTGGCACTTCCTCAATATATTGTTTCTGGGCATTGTTTAAAAAAATGCTCAAGTATTTTCTGTCTCAAAAATTTAAATTTATTTTTTAAATCTATAATCCAAACGGGAGCTAATATTTATTATTTTGCTCTGCAAAAAGATGGTTGGCAATCACGTTGGGTAAAATCAGACTGGAAAAGGGTTGAAGGTAAAGCAGGTTCCTTTAAGCACGCAACAGGAAAGTGGCATGGGGACCCAGATGATAAAGGTATTTTTTTTCTCTCGCCTTTTCTTGTGTTTTTTTTTCCTAGAAATTCTACTGAATTTATTAATGAAGGGAATAATGACTGGGAAATTTAAGTTTTTACAAAATTTGTTTAAAATCGATGATGGTTTAGACAGGGTAACTGTCGACCTTTAGCAAGGGCAGCTATGATTTAGGAAATTTTAGTTTTGTACTAGATTTTAATTTTTTATTTTCTATCATCGGTGTAGGATTTTGTCGGCATTCATTTTTTTAATTAAAAATAAAATCTCTCGGGGTTTCGGAATCCAGACCTAAGACTTTAAACCGCGTTCTCACCGACAGCTAGTCCTAGTGGGGTAGCTTCACTTGTCTTTCTTGTTAGTCTGTAATGATCATGATATTGTTGGACAAGTGACCTCAACAGCTGAATGGAAAAAATCTGTTATGATCATGATATTTTTCGACTTTGTTGTCAAACCTTTGAGAAAACCGCTTTGCAAAATAGAATTGATTCTTTAATCACATTGGCTTATACTTGGTAGCCTTTAGTTGCTGTTCTACTTTCGTTCTTAGTCAGTGTACGTCTAATGGTCAATGCAGGTAAAGCTTATGTTAAATATACATGCGTGTGTATTATAGCTTATAGTTTTTAAAGAAAATGCTGAACATTTCTCAGGTATTCAGACAACCGGTGATGCCAAACACTTTGCCATCTCTGCCAAGATACCAGAATTCACCAACAAAAACAGAACATTGGTCCTCCAATATTCCGTAAGATTTGAGCAGGAGATAGAATGTGGCGGTGGCTATATAAAGCTTCTCTCCGGATTTGTCAATCAAAAGAAGTTCGGAGGGGACACCCCTTACAGGTTCGGCTTTTGCCTTTTGTCTCGTGAAAAGAATCCAAACTACGGTATGACTAGCTGTATTTTTTCGCATCTTGTTGGCAATTATATTCAGGCTTTAGATGATGGTAAAATCAATTTGGACCATTGAAACTTTTTGTCATTGGGTCATGCCCATTAAAAACGCAAGTTCAAATTTCTATACTTTAAATCGATTTGACCATCATTCAACGCCTGAAAATTGGCTACACAACCCGACTAGAAAATGCCCAGTTGCACCATAGTTCTATGAAAAGCAACACCCCCTAGTGTTGTCAAAAAATATCACTGATGCCCTCTCGGACAAGAATATTTACGTCAATACCCTTGACATTGACACCCTTATGATTTGTAACTTCTTTTTGGCGCTTCAACGTAACTTTTATGAAGACCTTGTGCAAGTTCTAGATTTTTGTTCAACACATACACTTTCTCTTCCCTCTTGATATCGTAGTAACGTACATTCCTATTGACTCCCAAAGATTGTTTGTGCAGTTTGATGTTCGGACCGGATCTATGCGGCACGGACACGAAGAAGCTTCACGTTATACTCTCCTACCAGGGCCAGAATTACCCCGTCAAGAAGGATTTGCAGTGTGAAACTGACAAGTTAACTCATTTCTACACGTTCATTCTTAGGCCTGATGCAACTTATAGTGTCCTTGTTGACAATAGAGAAAGAGACTCGGGAAGTATGTACGGTGATTGGGACATTCTTCCTCCAAGAAAGATCAAAGACGTTAAAGCAAAAAGGGTATAACAAAGCTTTAGAATACACAATTTTTGTCTTTCAAATTTGTTCTAAAAAAAAAAAAAGGAAGTTATTGAACTTTTGTTTGAATGCGTCTTTTGCCGCCTCTCGCAGCCTGCTGACTGGGATGATAGAGAATACATTGACGATCCTAATGACGTTAAACCCGAGGTCTGGAAGCTTTAAATTTTGTGTAACGTAATTTATAATTCATATGCTTTCAATAATATTAGTACAAAATCAACATGCAGGGATATGATTCAATTCCGAGAGAGATTCCTGATCCAAAAGCTAAAGAGGTTTGTTCTTTTTCATTTCCCTTGATGATTTGTTATAGTGTTGTCATCGTGTGATCTAACACTTAGCAGTAAAAAGAAACACTTTCAAAACTCATATTTTACTTTGTCGGATCAGCCTGAAAATTGGGATGACGAAGAGAACGGCATATGGAAACTGCCAAAGATACCGAATCCAGCATACAAAGGACCGTGGAAGCGCAAGGTAGATCAATCAAACATCTGACTACTGACTGATAACGCCTGAAGCTTTTCTCTCTTATCATTTATGCATGGTCTCATTGGTTTAACTTATTCTGACACAACAGAGAATCAAGAACCCCAACTACAAGGGGAAATGGAGGACCCCGTGGATTGATAACCCAGGTATGTAAAAAAAAATTTTGGATCGCAGATGGAATGCTTGTTTCGCAGAAATGTCTAAAATGTGTACTCTCCACTGTGCAGAATTCGAAGATGACCCTGATCTATACGTGCTTAAACCAATTAAATATGTGGGCATAGAAGTTTGGCAGGTAGGGAAAATAATAAACTCGGGTGATTTGGTAGTTTTCTTGTCGTTATGTTAATGGAGTTTCGACTTTTGGATTCAGGTAAAGGCTGGTTCAGTTTTCGACAACATTTTAATCTGTGATGATCCAGAGTATGCCAAACAAGTCGTTGAGGAAGTGTTTGCGAATAGAGAGGTAACTCTTTCTTTTGAATGTTATTGGTGGATATCACATTCCTACCTTCTCAGTCATGCAGTCCATTACTTGCTTTCTCATCCTCAAAAATTTTCAGGCTGAGAAAGAGGCCTTCGAGGAAGCAGAAAAAATCAGAAAAGCACAAGAAGAGGAGGTTCGTCACCTTTCTTTTACTGAGTTTCGAGTTTTACAATCTTCAATGAACAACTTATATCATTTCTGGGTTGGGCATTTATTCATGCAGGAAGCTCAAAGAGCAAGAGAAGAAGGTGAGAGAAGGAGACGGGAGAGGGATCGCGACCGAGGTTACCGAGACAGATACAGAGACAAATACAGAAAGGTCTGTAACTTCATGCATTAACTGAAAGGGGAGGGAAAAAAAAAAAAAAGGCCATGTTTTATCAATTTCAACAGGAAAAAAAAAAAAAAAAAAAAAATCATATGTGACTCTTATGTTTGTCTACATAGGATGTACGATATGTATGTGTGCATGCGCCGTACTTTTCAATATCATACGCAGTTTTTAAATTTTTTTTTTTTTTTTTAATGCAGCGTTACAGGCATGACTGGGATGACCATGTAAGGATCAATCTACGCCTCTAATGTTTAAAACAAAGCTCCAAATTAATTTCCAAAGACCTAATAATTTTCCTAATCTGATTTGCAGGATGAGCTTTGATGGCATTCGTGGATTTGGTTTTCTACATTATTTATTTGACAAGAAATTCCCCCGGACGAAGTTTTCTGTTTTACAGTTGTCGTATGAATCCCTCGTGTTGTTTCCTCCATCTATGCCGGTGTCACTTTGTTTACTAATGTCTGTTATGAACGTGTTGTTTTCATGCACTGCTTGATTACATGAAATAAACCCATTCGTTCTCTTCCCAGAAAGAAAATATTGTATGGTAATACGGGAATAAAAAGGCTCGTAGTTTTCAGTAAGATGTATCCAAGCAATAGCGCAAGCATTCGTCTAATCAAGCGTTCAATTTGAATCTCGTAAACAAGCTTAAAACAGTTGGTATGAAAATATTTTCAAGAACTTGGTCTACTTATTGGCATAACAAATCCTATTAGCAATTTAAACCCTAAAACTTTACAAAAATTCATGATGGTTTTCCCAGGGAAATAATGACAACCAAAACTCAAACCTAGAAAACTCTCATTTTTTTCGTTCGCTGAAATAACCTTAGATGGACATCAGATGAGCAATCTCACTATCTTCTCCTCACAGCCGAGGGCGGACCACCACGCTGGACTGTAGTGGGTTGCTGAGCTTGGCCCTGGCCGGCAGCCTGTTCCTCCGGCATGTTCATTGCTTGAGTTATGGCATTCATGATGATGAATCCGAGGGGAATCAGGTACATCCACTAATAAAAAGGCAACATATGAATTTTAGTAAGCGAAAACTTATCAACTTTTTCACATTGAAATTGAAATAATCAATTCTTTGAAAACTCACGTATTTAGCCCAGAAAGACTTTTCTGGTGGCTTCGCAACTTCACCCTCTCCGTCCTCACCACCACCAAGAATTTCCTCAGTGAATATTGGAGCCCTGGAACAACATAGTGAACCATGTGGATGTTAGCTACCAGTGATAGTAACAGAAACTCTTGATTGCCTAATGAGTGCCTTGGTCGTCATTTGACAAAACTCGTTCTTTCAAATGGTCATTGGAGACATTCTAAAAGTATTTATTCCCAGCCCATAATTAATCCATCATCATAATTATGAAACAACAATGCAAGGACATTTCACCTGGGTGCTTGCTCGCTGTTCTTCAAAACTGTGTGAGAGTTGAAAGACCACTTTGAAGGCTGAAATTCAGGGGGGAAAAAAAGGGCGGTGTTGCGGCAAAGAATTTATTCATTTATCTATTTAGCTTCCAAATAAATACTAGGAAATAGATAGACCCTATTCTACATAAGAATAAGGCCTCATGCTTATTTATTTTCCTTGGGTCTATTGTCATAAACAAGAGCGGAAAGGTTTATCCATTCTTACAAGTTTCAATTGTCGAGGATACGGGCATGCACCTGGGGCACCATAATTGACAGCCAAGATATTAACTCCGTCCTACAACGAATAATAAAACACAATAAGAAAGAAAATGCCTGATTTTATGCAAAGCAAAATGGATCTGGAAAATTAGCAATCTCATTGAACTGCTACTTAAACAAAATAGTTCCTTCTTCAGATGCACTAGGATCATCAATTTCAAAATCCTTTTTATGCAATTTGATCCAAATTGTGTTAGAACCTAAAGAATAACAGAAAACCATATTGTCATCTAACAAAAACAATTAACTGCATACGCATAAAATGATATATGGAAATATAAAGAAAGAGGAATTCCGTTAGATTAATCACTAACTTAATCAAGAAAGAAAGAGTAAAGATTGGCAACATCGAGACTAACCGTGTGAATAACAACATGCTCATCCAGACCATCCCGCGGAAGACATCTCTGGATTTAATTGATATTTTCATTAGTGTTAGGAAATCATAGCTTATTATAGGGCTAGAATGCTAACTTAAAAGAGAATTTGGCCAAGAAGTTGCATAACTGAGTTATGGAAGTTTGTAACTAGCATCAAAGAAAGAAGCCTTCTGATACAAAGTTTCTTACCGCTTTCACCGATGAAATAACATAATATCTCCCGGAGAGTTCAAAATATTAGATGGCAATCTTATCCTATAAAAGTCATCCGCTTTAAGTAGGTTCTGAAAAAGTAGTACAAGAATGATTAGAATTCTTATTTAGAAACTGAAGAATTATGGGATAGTACAAAAAAAAGCTATATCATATATCATATATCATATATTTAGAAAAGCATGATAATTTAATAGAACTTGATGAAGATCTGATAGTTAAAGACTGTGTCTTTCCCATAGATATTCTCTACAAAATTCAAAGAAAGAAAAACTGAGTTCATGGGAAAAGATGAATACCGAAAACTTGTCCTTCTCTTCGGAGGTAAATGCATTTCTTGAAAATCGCAGCTTTGTTAGCGTCTGCCCCAGCCCACAAGTCAAATTGCACGTCAGTCAATTGGTATTTTATGATTTTCCCAAGTAATAACAAGAAAGACATGGCCAGAGCTAGACCTTGTGAAAAATATTTAGCCAAAATTAAGGTTGAATAATGGGTACTTAAAGAAATGAATAATTTCTTAATTCTGCACTTAAAGAAATGAATTGTTTATATTTCACGCTAGTAAATGGATCATGAGAATAAATTATTTTCCTTTATTTTCCACTAAAATTCTCAGTAACCAAAAGAGTTCATAAATTGGTAAATAAATCTCACGTTTCAATCTGATAACGCAAAATTCAATTTCCTACCCATGCCAATTGTTAAACAAAACACCGAATCAAATCATACCAAATTCTAATCAACTTAACAGATTTCAGCCCTAAAGTCCCTTTCTTTTTTTTTTTTTCCCATGATTTTTCTCAGGAAAAAAAAAAAAAAAAACACAGAGCGAAAAAGGCAATCAACCTGGCCACCGTGATTGGAAGTCTTCAGGCGAGCGGTGAAGGTACCGGCGGGAGAGAAATCGGAGTCTCCGAAAGCGTGTTCGAGTTGGAACTGGATCTTGGAGTCCGAGTCCGGATCCGAAAACCTCTTCCGGGTCGAGGTTGCTGTAGGCGGGGATCGCGTGTGGGCGACCTCAGGGGGCTTACTCTGAACCCCTCCTTCGAGGCCGAACTCGTCGTCCTCGACGAGAAGCTCATCGGACTGGAAAGCTAAAGAAGAAGAAGCAGCAGCAAACAGAGCAAGAAAGAAGACCGACCACTGGAAGACACACAGACCCATATTTTTGGCTCTATTTTGTTTTTCTGTTTGTTGAGTTCCGGACTTCGGAGAGAGCGAGAAATGAAGGAGGATGACGACACTTTTGAAGAGGTTGACCATGGGCTTGGATCGGTTGGGTAAATTGGGCTTCACAAAGCCCAATTATTAGTTACTTCTTTGTTTCGTAAAGAGTTTTCTGAAATCACACAAATTTAAAAATTAAAAATTATGTCACTAACATAATATAAAAAATAATATTAAATTAATATAATATAAAATTAAATCAAATTATTTATGATTTGTGTCATTTTAATTAAAAATAAGGAATTTATATCATACAGATTAATAGATAAAAAAAGATAATTATTTAGATAATTTTCTTGACTTTTTTTGGGTCCTCATTATGTATTGTTAACTTATCATATAGTTATAATTTACTTATTAATTTTATATTTTTAACAATGTAGAATTTTTTAAAACCATTTTGCATGCATAAATTAATAACAATCCACTTTTTATTAATAACAATGTTGATTTTTAAATGAAAATTAACGCTTAAAACTTATACATAAATCGTTATTAAGAACATAGAAGATATTTGTTAATCAATATCAACTCAAATTAAATTTAAAATATTTAATTATATTAAAATTTAATTAAAAATTTAAACAATAATAAATTTACTCCAAATAGACAAAAATAACTTAAATAAGATAGACAAAAAAAATCTTCATTTTTTAATGAAAACTCATATGTAAGTCACATGTCATTTTTTTTTTCTTTTAAAGATTAACATTGGTATCAATGGGATACATTGTTATAAATTTGAAAGTTCAAGGTTAAATTGTCGAAAATAAAATTTAAGGGTATAATTTACAACTATGGGATAAGTTTAGGGTTCAATGGTGCAAAAGTTACTTTCTTAAATATAAGCAACTTCAAGGGCGTTTTAGCAAACATCTGTCGGAACTTAAGAATCGATCGAATTCCCCCAATTCTTCGAGCCAAAGCCCTAATCGTAGAGATCGTTATATCAATCTTGTTCTCTCGAACACAGAAAGAAGAGAGAGAGAGAGAGAAGAGTTTAGGTGAGAGAAAGCTCTAGAAAGTTCGTGAGGGTGAAGAAGCCATGGACGCTTTCAGGAAGCAGCTGGACCAGCTGATGGGTGCCAACCGGAACGGCGACGTCCGGGAGGTGAGCCGCAAGTATTACGATCGCGATGTCTGCCGCCTCTACTTGGTCGGACTTTGTCCTCACGAGCTCTTCCAGTTAACGGTAGGTTTTTGGTGAAAACTTTTGTTTGGATTTCGGGAAAGTGGAATAAAGAGGAAGACTTTAGTACTTGTACTGGTTTATGTTAATTTGAAAATATGTAATTGGACAGAAATTTCGATTCTCTGATGATTATTCCTGAGACTGAACTGTTAGGTTCTGTCGTTTCGGATTTCAATTTTGTTGTTTCTGTTTTGTGATTATGTTCTGCAGTTGAAGAATTGGATAGTTATTGTCGAGAGTGAACTTTTTTAGGTTTTGTCGGTTTGTGTTTCAATTTAGTAGCTTATGTTTCATGATTATGTTCAGCATGATGCTGAAGAGTGATAATCTAAACATTATGGATTGTGCCTATATTAGTGTTATTTTTTTTAATTATTATTATTTTTAAACCGTGATATTCTTTCGTTTTCAAGTCATTACTTTTTTTTCGGTATTTGATATCAAATGTTTTGTTGCAGAAAATGGATATGGGACCGTGCCCAAAGGTGCACTCTTTGCAGTTGAGGAAAGAGTATCCTTTACACTTTAGAGAGCTTTTTGTTTATTCTTTTACTTTATTATCAGTTTTTGACATTATCGTGATGGGCAGAGGGGGTTGATATTGAAACTTACTTTGCCTTAAAGCCAGCGGAAAACAACTCTCTGTTACATATGGGTTCTGCACTTGCTTCGTCTAAGTGAGATTGTCAAATCTTGATGGTTGTTCGTAACTGAAATTAATATGAAGGAGTACTTCCCTGGTAGTTTTTAGTTTTTTTCTTAACTTTTTCAAAGATATGAAGAGGCCAGAGCAAAAGGGGTTGATAACTATGACAGAGATCTGGAAGATGTTATAGACAGGCTTATTGTTGAGTGTGATAGGAAAATTGCTAGAGCTCTTAAGCGCCTTGAGGATGAGGACGCAAAGGCTGCCATTGCAATTTCTGTATCTGAGGTTACTCAGGTGATTTTGTGTCCCTATTTTCATATCAGCTTAAAAATCTTTGGCAAATTGACAACAAACTCATACTGATTTTTTCAAATTGCAGACACCTGAGATAATCGAGTTGTCAAAGCAGATCAAACAGAAATTGAAAGAAGCTGATCAATGTGGTAGGCGATATCTCGAAAATTATATAAATCTCCCTCTCTTTTATGTTTTTCAGTTTCTAGGTTGTGAAGTAAATGAAGCTTTATTTTCCCTAAATATAGGGTTTTAGGGGGGGTAAAAAAGTAGGATAAAAATTATTGACATCGAAGACATTCTTTAGTATGTGTTCATATGTTGTTGATACTCATATTCCAAGGACTTGAATTCGGCACTTGGCGCCTTGGGGCTAGGCCCCATGCGTGTTGGGTGCTCTCATGTCAGTCCCTGTGCTGAGTGCCTTTGGGTGGGGCCCTGCCCACTGGGCGGTAATTGCATATCTGCGGTTATATGTATGCTCTATGGCTGCTTCCTGCATGTTCATGACGTTGGGGCTACTATGCAGATCTTGAAGGCAAGACAGATCTTAAGATTCGAGCTCTGGAGGTGGTAGAAGAACTCAGAACCCAAAGAGCAGACAAGCAGGTTTCCCTTTATTGCTGCTTTAGTCTTAAATTTCCTCTTATTGCTGTTTTCCTTAAAGTAGTTTTCTGACAGGATTTTTTACACGTTTTTTCACAGTCCATGCTTCTTTTGGATGCCTTCAACAAAGATAGAGCTTCGTTACCTCAACCGCTTCCAAATCCTCCACCGTTGGCACCTTTGCCTGTAGTTGCTCCCGATCCTCGCACACAGGAAATGATTAATGAAAAGTTAAAGAAGGCAGAGGATCTGGGTAAGACAATAAATCGCTGAACTTCTAGCAATATCAGTTGTTGTTGTTGGGTTTTATTTATTTATTTATTTATTTTTGTGTGTTTGATTTAGTCAAATTGATTTCCATGGACACAGCAACTATTTGTATTATATCCTTTAAAATGCTTCTTTTTCCATCTACCTTCCTTAGGTGAACAAGGGATGGTGGATGAGGCACAGAAAGCTTTAGAAGAGGCTGAAGCGCTAAAGAAGGTGTGTCCAGAAAGATCCTCTTTTCTTTTTTTTTTTATTTTTTTATTTTTTTGGGTTGGTAGGGGAAAATTAATCCTTGCCATATGATGTAGTAGTTTGGTACTGTGTTAAATGTGTCCTTTTTTTTTTTCCTCATCATTTTATGTTATTGCAACTTTCCCTTTTTCCTTTTATTTCCATCCTAATTTATAGTTTTATTTCTATCCCTTTTCAGCTGCCTGCCAGACAGGAGCCTGTTCTTGATTCAAGTAAATACACTGCCGCTGATGTTCGCATTGTAAGTTGAATATGCCCATTTTTTTAATATTTATTTTCATTTTTAGTAGGAATAGATAAAATCATACGTGTTAAGAACTGGGGAAAGAAAAATAAACTACTCCCTCATTCTGAACTGTAACTCAATGTGAGAAATTGTAGCGAAACTCTGGCTGGTTGATATTTTGATCGGTCTACAATTTATAATGCTAATGTACTAAACAGTTGATGTGTGGAAGATTATCTGTATGTTGATTGCAAGTGTAGGAAATTTAGTTATTTGTGACTGCTGAGCGATATTTTTTCTTTCTTTTGGTGTTATTTCAGACAGATCAAAAGCTACGAGTCTGTGATATATGTGGAGCATTTTTAAGCGTTTATGACAGGTAAAATTTTAAATTATAATATTCTTAATTGGCACTGTTTGTTATCTTTCTTGAGGGAGACGTAGAAATAGTATTTGGGTTCCCAAGTGCTTCAGCTTTTGACCCAGCAATTAAACCTCCTTGTACCAGCAGGCTCTTGTGCCCAGTTTTACGTGGATAACTTTTGCAGCTAAAGAATGTGCGTCTTTTTCCATTTTATGCTTGTAGATTATGCTGTTGTTGGCTGGAAATTATTTGGCATCTTCACTTATCCAAAAAAGATTTAGTGAAACCTTTTTGTGCTCTAAATAAGTGAAGCATCTTACATTTTCTTGTCATTTTCAGTGACCGACGCTTGGCTGATCATTTTGGGGGGAAGCTTCATTTGGGCTATATGCAAATCCGTGAGAAGTTAGCAGAGCTTCAGGTAAGACAACTCTTTCTTTTCGTTACTTTAGTTTCACATGGTACGGTTACTTGCCTTCACTTGTCATTGGTAGAGGTGAGGCAAATGAAAATGAAATTGATTGTCTGGTGCTTTTGGATGAAAACTTAAATCATGCTTATTTTCCTTCCAAAGGCAAATTAAACACATATTTAAAGATGTTTTTCTGTTAAACTTGAGAGTAAAAAAAAATTGAAAGTAAAGAAAAAGCCATCATAGCATATCTGGTGTTTTATCTGTTCTGTGTTTGAAGTTCTCCTCAAGTTGTTATTGTGAATATGTTGGTTCAGGTGCTGGTATAATGTTTCAAATCTTTAGAGATTCTGGTAGTATTCGATCTGTGAGTTTTTCTAACCTCGGAGAAGAACCATGAAATTTTTCTAACTTATTGTTAACTAGTATTTGGTTTTTGGACTCCTGAGTGGGGATGTTTCCTGTGAAGACAGTTCATCAGTGCTGCATTTGGATATTCGTTTAATGTGATATATACTTGTAAGATATAAACTTTTCCTTTCTAGTGTCTGAAATTTGGTATTGCTGCCTTCCACCTATGTCACTTCATGGGTTGAATTGCAGACCTCCTTGGGGAAGATAACCACATGTTCAAAGTGCTGGTTGTGGGTACAGTGGTGCCGGTATTATGAAAATGACGTGTTTAAAGTGTCAGTGGTGGGTACAGTGGTGCCTTGTTCATGGTCACAGTTATGTTGTGTTTTATGTGCCCCTCTCCCTCTACCCCACCCCAAATGTCCTGCCCCCTTTTTGTTGCCTGTGGGCCCCTTGTATTATACGGTTCATGTTAATTTGTTTATGTGCACTAGCTTTCACATTTGAAGAATGCTCTGAGCTGCATTTTTGTCCATCCAATAACACCCTTTTTGTTGAACCCTCGACTTCTCTCCAAATACGTTTTATAGGTTTAGTATGTGATGTCATTCCGTATTTCCTTGGATCTTTAAACACTTTTTTTTTTTTTTTTTAATCCAGAAACTTGGGTTTCTATTGTTTTATGACTTATCCATGATGTGCATTTTAAAGTGTCTCCTGCGTCATTATTTATGTATTAAATGATTTACCTCCACTCCATTAGCCACATTATATTACAAATCGATTTATTCATGGAGGTATTTCAAAGGTAATTTCTTGGAAATTAATGTATCAGGAAGAAAGAAACAAGGTTCGCAAAGTTGATCGATATGATGAGAGAAGGTAAATCTCACTCTCTCTCTGTGTTTCAAGTAAACATATTTGAACGATGTTCTTCAGCCAGTTCTTCTTCCCAAATTTCTTATTCTTTTTAATTTATTTGTTATAAAGATCAAAAGAGCCATTTAAATGATGTTCTTCATCTAGTTCTTCCTAAATTTCTCATTCTTTTTAATTTGTTTGTTATAAAGATCAAAAGAGCCAAGTAGGGACCGAGACAGGGAATCTAGTAGGGACAGGGAAAGAGGTGATAGCCGTGATCGTAGGGATAGGGATTATGATCGTAGGAGCAGGGACCGTGATAGGTATAATGACCGGGACCGTTATGATCGTGAACCTGATAGAGAGTCAGGTCGTTCCCGGAGTTATGATTCAAGAAGTCGCCGCAGGTCACGCTCAAGGTCAAAGGAGCGTTCCAGGGATTATGATCGCCACAGGTACTTATTCAACTCTTTTTTTATATTTGGAGCACTTTCTTAAGATCGTAATCTGAAATCAAGTATTCTCTTCCATCAGGCGTTATGATCGGTACTAGGGGATCCTTCTGCAGATGCTGTTGAAGCAAAATTTGTGATCTTATCTAGGTCAGTCTTGAAACTCATGTAGGAAAAGGTACCATGTTTCTTCGTAAATTTTTTTTTTTTTTCTGGACTTGAGCTGTTTCTTTTGTGGACGTAAGGAATGCTCTGCTTAGATATTCTGACCTTCGTTTTAAGAGGTATGTTTGGGAGGTATGTTTTACTATTTACTTATGGATTACAATTTGCATTCCTACTTATGGCTGCAATTTTAGCTGTGTTGCTGCACCTGCTGAAATTTGGCATAATATGTGAGATTTGAGTTGCTGTCTCCTCTTGCTCTCCTTTTTTTAAAGTCGGAGTCATTTTTTTTTTAATAACTTTGATAAAATCCAACATCAAATGCGTGGGAAGGGGTGTTGAGGTTCATGGAAGTTGTGTCCTGTTCAAGTAACGAGGAAACGGTTCCAAATTCGGAGCCAGGGGGAATTGTTTAGCAAAAATCATCGTCTCTGCACTTGTATCGTAAATTTTATGGCTTTTTTTAAAGGGTGCTCAGAGAAAAGGCTTTTCAATTCGTTTAGTTCTGTGACTGCTGACAACGTTCAATGGGAGTTGTTTATTTGAGGTTTAGAATTTTGTGGCAGCCTGTGTTTGTGTGATGGCTCGTTTCTTTTCTTTTCAAACATGCCGACATGTTGAATGATGAATGAGACTGAAAGTAGCTTCGATTGGTTTTGACATAGTAATCAACAGCGGAGCTGCCTCGATTATGCTTTTATAAAGCCTCTCATGTCAAGAAGATGCATCCATACAGGGATTAAGGGATTAAGTGTGTGTTTGGCAACATTAACTTAAACTCATATTTTTCCTCTCAACTTTTATCTTTTTCTAAAAAATTAATAAAAATTATAAATAATTTTTAAAAAGTCAATTAATTTAAACGTAAAAATTTAAACTTAAACTGTTTATCAAAAGCATCAATTTTCTTTATAAAATAGTATTTTAAGAATCTATATGGAATATACCGGTAATAGTCAAATCAGTTATAAGATTGATGAATTTTTAATGAAGTTCTAATGCAAGCAAAAACTGAACGGGAAAACTTTTTATTTTTATTTTTATAATTTTTAGAGAGTGTGGTTAAAGGTAATTGAACTTCAAAGCTTTATTTATTTATATATTTATTGTTTTGAGTGGGAACTGCTGCTTCATTCAAACAATAAACCAGAGAATCAGGAGTATCAATAGACTCCGGGGTAGAATCAGCACAAAACAAATCAAAGGAAGAAACAAGAGCAAAAGTGGTTAGCAGAGGTGCGAAAGGAAACATAGCAACAAGCGGAAACGATAACCTGATCTAAAAGATTCATCGACAATGAGATCTTAAACAGCGAGCCAAAGAACTGGCATGAACGGCATTTACTGCATTAAGCGCATCCGTTTAAATCATTAACACCATGAGTACGTCTAGATTTTTGGCCACTTGAAGACAAAAAAACCCATTTATAGCAAACATCCCCCAATTTAAGCTTGAGCTGCTTCAACAGGCGGAGGATTACGGGTTCGTTTGATTGTTTAGTTTAAGTTGAAATATTTTAATTGTAATAGTAAATTTTTTTGAATTTTCAGAAAAGATCAAAAACTTTTTGAAAAAAAGACAAATTTTTCGAGAAAAAGACAAAAAAAAATATAGTTTGAGTTGAAATGAGATGATGAGACAAACAAGATTAAGATATTCCAGCTTATATTAGGGCACGTACGATGATTTCCTAAAAAAATCTTCCAGCCCATTGTATATCCTCGGTCACCCCCTTTTCTGGTACTCCACGAACCACCAAGTTGCGGCTAAACCAAATGTTCCCACTCTCAACACACAACGCTTCCACGCATTAAAAAACTATACTAACCAACTTGCCTTTGGCCTTTAGGTCCTTGTAGGAATGTTCACCGAACCTGTGAATTCCTTCAACCCATGAATTGGATTGGATTTGATTAGATTAAGAGACTAATAGATTGGTATTTTTTCAATTTGAAGGTTTGGGAAATTGAGGATTTTCCAAGTGGATTGAGAGACTGGCTGAGTCTAGTTGGCATTTGAACAAGTGTTAAACAGTGGTGGTTACTTAAGATCATGTTTAAATTGCGCAAAAGAATTTAGTTCTCGATCATTATGAAATCGATCCATAAAACTACTCACTCTTCTTTTCATGACAAACTTAAAAAAGAGCAGTTTTCAAACTGCCATCGTTTGAACATTGAAGCAAAAAGAATTCGACAATCTTTTTCTTTTTCCTTTTCCTTTTTCTACTTTCTTGATCTTCCGACAGAGTAAAAGTTCAGAAACTACAGAGGAGAAAAGAAGGTTGTCCAAAAAAGCTTACAATCAAAAGAGCCCACAAGAAAAATTGCATTTTGAAAGCTGTATGAGAAACCCAACTGATTACATCTGCCTCCCAGCAGCGTCGGCAACGAAGGGCAAGTAAGGGGTTCGACCCAGAACAGACGAAGCCAACCCATAAACAAAGCACAAAACGCTGAACACGAACAGGGCACTGTGGGCCCAAACCATGATCCGAAACCCCAACCCAGACCGACCCGGACTGAAGATCCGCTGGATCAGCATCGGCAGGACGAGGAGGACGTCGAGGGTGACGGCCTGCATAGAATTGAACCGGACGTAGTGGCTGAAAGTGGGGTTGCGGACGACGCCGAGGTAGAGGGCGAAGAAGGCGACGAAGCTGGCGTAAGGGATGGACCTGTAGAGGGAAACGACGGGAAGGAGGGGGTCGAAGAGCAGGCCCAGCTTAGGGTACTGGACGAAGAGGTAGCGGCCGTACTGGAGGGAGTTGAAGAACGGGAGGGCGTACGCCACGGCGGAGATGAGGCGGTCAGTGGCCGGGGTGGTGGTGCCGCGGTTGTTCGACATCCGAGCTTGAGATTGAGATTGAGTTTGAGTTGAGTGTTTTGGTTTCCATTTGGTTTGGAGGGTTTGGGGGAGCGGGGTTCTCAGGAGAGGGTGGGGTAATAAGAGCGATGGTAAGCGAGCTCTAATGGTGGAATTGGGGGGTAGGGTTTTAGGGGTTGCAGAGGCGGAGATGTGGTGGAGGATGGGAATGGACGCCATTTTCCGAGCGAGTTTTACAATGGGCTGAGTACTGAGTAGGAGTTTGACCTTCGTGGTTTGACAATGGCGGGCGGCTTTGCTGAATGCTGAATGCCGATTGCCGAGCGTAGGTTGCTTCTTGTTGCTGATGCTATTCTACTTTCTAGGGATATATGTAGGGAAAATGATATATATATATATATATATATATATATTTAACATACCTAGTCTTGTGTATTTATTTATTTTGCAATGGGAAATTTCATTGAGCAGATACAAAAATACTAGTCCTGTTTAATTAATCTTGCTAAATTTTAAATGACTTTTTTTTCTCTATTTTTTTAACCTAATAACAATGATCTAATTGATTACTTGAGGGATAATAAATCACTGATTGATCAATATCAATACGTGAATATGTGAATTTTAATTGATCATTATTTAGATATAATTAATCAATATTTAAATAGTCACAAATTATTTTTTTATTTACTAAAGTTTGGCTTATTTTTTTAAGAAGTACAATTCTATTATATTTTCCGAGCAACAGCTAAATCATGCTATTCGAATGAAGACTGATGTCCCTAGAATCATGTAAGAGCTTTATTTTTTTGGCTAAGAGCATCATGTAAGAGACTCATAGCAAGTCTTGTGACAATTTGCAAGGATCCTTTATAAGTAGAACATAATACTGATAGTACACGTTTATTACTGTTATATTTGATTAAAACCACGTGAAGATAAAAAGAATAGACCATTTCTAATACAGATCCTACGACCGAAAAACAAAATCCCACTGATAGCGGATTTTTTCGAGCCCTATCATAGAAACCTTTAAATTGTAGCGCTGAAAAAAAAAAAAAAAAAAAAAAAAAAAGTGTCTTGCAAAGATGGATTGCTAGAGCTACGACAAGAATGAAGGGGGGAAAATTGAGTAAATCATATCGTCAGGCGCAAGATGCAAATTGCATGAATTATTGTTGCTATTATTGTACAAAAATCATGAGAATTGAGAAAGCAACCGTCCTCCTTAGATCTGTGTATTAGTCGTATCGGCATTGGCTGCTCTTAAGCAATTTTCCAAAAAGACAAACTGTAAAATTTAGAGCAAAACCCTTCTATAGATTCCATAAATATGTACCAATTAAAACTCTGGAAGGTAAACATCTAAATTCTAACTCTAGAAATCCTTGGCTTTTTTTCTTAGTTCATTCAACTCCTCCTCGATCTCGGACTCACGAAATTGGAACACTGTGTTGGTGGGGACAGCAGTTCTCCCGGGTGGAAGCTCTCCTTTCTGATTAGCATCAAACAGGAGGAAATGAATAACTAGAATTTAATAAATTCATGTGGACAATCGGCCTTTAAAGATTGTGTCTCATAGATTATGCAAATATAGAGTACGTTTAAACCATCTTGGCTAAAGTTCTCTTACAGTCAAATAACTACAACATGCATCTATCTTATCGTTTTCATTAATTTCAGTCAAGATATTTTATCACTAATCTTTTTGGACAACTGAACATGACAAACGGATGGGATTAAACCACATAAACAACTCACCCACCTCCTTCAGTTCCACTGTTGGAAACATAAATTTCAGGATTGACATTATAAATTGAGAATAGTAAGCATAGTACCAGACTCTTCTAGCAATCTCTATGTTACCTTTGAGCTCCCAGATAGGTCTTTCTTTAAGGCTACAAGATCATCATCAACGGAAGATCCCTCTAGTAATCGGAACTGTAAGGAGGAAAAGGAATATCTTAATCATAACATTAATTGCTCTAAGAAAAATACTCCAGATAATAAGCAATTTGTAAGGTTTTGAAATATATGATAATCAGTATGCACCGTTTCAGATCCCAAGTTATATATTTTTCTTGGCAAAATTACTAGCAAAAGAGAGGCATTCTTATAGGCTTTATTTTGATTATAGATCAAAGGAATCCAAATAGTCCTTATGATTGTTTCAATAACAACAATAAGCAATTGTGCGGTAAAGAACGTAAATTTGGCATCAGAATGATGAAGTGATTCTTCGTGAAATCTGTAAGATTTAAAACTGAATGGTTCAACAAGAACATTTTAGGAAGAAAGCTAGAATAGATCATTAAGCACCATCCTTTGACAGAAACAAAGGGCTAGCTTGTATTACATATCACCTCAAAAGTACAAAAGATTTTACCTTTCCCTCAAGATCGTCATTTGTTAATTGATTATAAGCCTCAGCCTGAGACTCCATGGCCAATACTGCAAGGACGAGTACGAAATAGTTTTTTACTTTAACTGCTATGAATATGGTCAGACGTGCCAAAGTGAAGGAAAAAAGATCAAAGGACTTCAATTCCATTATATTCAATTAACTACCCTTTTTCTAGAGGAAACTAGAAAGGAGAAAGTAATCAAACCTTTTTCCTCCATCTTATTAAATGCGTCAAGAGCACTACTTGTGTCAACATTACCCAACAATTCACTTACTTTGGTTGAAGTCCTAAAAAGAAAACACTGATTCAGTAAAAACATTGAACTGCTGGCCTATATTATATGATGGAAAAAGAAATTAACAGGAGATGGAGCTCGAGACAAACTTTGCAGACTGAGCCCGTGCCTTAAGGACATCTTTCTTTGCTCTTGCCTCTTGTATCTTGCTCTCTAAAAGCTGTTCAAAAGGATCACGAATTGTAGTACTTATTTGCAAGAAACAACTCTGAGACTTCAAAATTCAAGCACTCAACGTTGCCCAAATTGAAAGTGGGCAAAACCTAACCAGAAGCCTTAGAATTTCTCTCCCCAAAAGAAGAACTCAAAGAACTAATACCAGCTTTTAACAAAATATTGTAAACATAAACAGTTTTTCTGTCTCTGGGATCCTTGAACAGGTGGTTGCCAAAGTGACAATCTCAAAAGTTGAAATTAGCAAAATAACCTTCTCTCATTTTAACATAGGAATGACTGTGGTTGTTCTTGGTTGTTCGAGGTCATTTTACTGAAAAAAATTTTTTGATAACTTTTAAGAAAGTGGTTAAGTCATTTTGCAAATTGCCTCTCCGATTTTAAACCATTAAAAGCTAGTCATCTAACATCTCAAACTAAGGCACAAGGGTAAGAAGTAAAGAACTAACCAACCAGAAAAAAAACATCAATATGCAACCTACCCGCGTATTGGAGACAAGATTATCCACAACACTTTTCTGCTGATCAAGCTGTACCCTCAAAGCACTTGCATTGTCCTATATAGAATAAACCAGTATAAGTAGCTTAGAAGCTACAACCACATGTCATTCACCCGTACCATACTTACGTTTAATATTAAGAAAAATATAAATTCATACAGCAAAAGATTTGCGTCTTTTAAGAGCTTCGCGAGCAAGATCCTCATCCCCCTTTCCAAGAGCCAATTGTGCTCTTCTGTACCTATCATCCCAGCTGAGAGATTAAGTATAACAAGAACAACATAAATATTTATGAAACAACAACAAAGCTTCAGTGAAAAACTTACCACTCCTCAGAAGCTTGCTGTGCAGATTTATATCTGTTCTCCAATTGCTTTTGAGATGCCAAAACCTTCAAAGAAAGAAAAAAATTAACTAAAAACAATCAGAGAAAGCATTTGCACTTTTCGAGAAATGGGTGATTTTCAGAAGATCATCAAATTAAAGAACATAAAACAAACTCAAACTGAAGAGAGGGGACTAATGCACTTGTGCTGTGGCTTGACGCATCTTTATCAAGTCATTGCTCATATCAACAACAGCTTGGTCCAGAATCTTCTCGGGGTCTTCGAAGGAGCTTAGAATTGCGTTTGCGTATGACTGTATTCAAACCAGACTCAGAAATTTACATTAATTTTTATATTTATTTTTACAATAAATTATCTTTTAATTTTTTTTATTTTTTGGTTTAAGAATTACCTTGATGACTCTAGCGAATCGGCTGAAAAGATTCATCTGAGAACCAAGAGCACCACCCCCATGGCAATTAGGCCTCAACCTATCCGAGTGAGCAATTCGTAGCCTAGGGATTGTAAGTCCTTCCACTGCAAGAAAACAAAAAACATGTAATATTTTTCCTCTGTTTTCCCGGCAACCAAACAAGGCGGTGGTCGTGCTATTAGCACCTAAATGGAAAATTTCTTGAGTAGTGGAAATAATATATATATATAAATATACACATATATCATACCACCGTAGCCGAGGAAGGAGGATTTGAGGGGCTGAAACCGAGTAGAAGAAGACGGGCGTAGTGAAACTATGCTTGAGCTTGTGACTGGAGGCGCTTTCATCGCCATTTTCTTTCCACCGAGATCAAAGCAAAAGTCTCTCTCTAAACAAAATCGAATTTCTAGAGAAAGAAAGAGAGGAGAGAGAGAGTGAATGTCGTGCGTAGTGCAGTTTCCGTCTTCAACTCAACTCCAAAGTACACAATACGTCAGCGACGTTTTTGGTTTGCTTCGTTTCCCTCTTTTGATTTCTAGGGATAAATTTGGTAGTTTTTTTATCCCCGCACCCCCCCAGGCCCCAACCCCCTCCCAAAAAAAAATCTTTTTTTTTTTTTATTTACAAATTATTGTGTTATGTCATTAATCCCGTTTTATATATCCTCGGCTAGCCTATAACCACTTAATTTTTTGCTAGCCTGTAAGTTATAACCACTTAATAGGGTGTTTGGCACACCAACTCAAAACACTCGTCTCAAAATTTTTTTTATCTTTTTCCCAAAAGGTTTTTTGTTTTTTCTGAAAATTCAAAAAAATTTACTATTAAAACTTAAAAATCTCAACTCAAACTACTCCACCAAACACCCTTTTAATTTTTATTTTTATTTTTTCAAAAATGATGAACTCTATTTTTTATAAACGAGTCAAATGTATAATTATCACTTCTTATAATAATAGAATTAAATATATAATTATCACTTTAATTGATTGATATGGCTTAATTATACTTACAACCATTGTTATTTAAGTTCTTTTATTGTGTAAAGTTTTACCAGTGTATGTTGTTACATTTAATGTCATTGCTATTTTGTCATAATTAAAATACATACGTTGATTGCAAAGCATAAAAGCAAGTGTTTAAGTTGAGTACTTAGAAGATGCTCCTCTAAATTATTGTCATGGTTTTAAAAAGAGAGGAAAAGCAAACTATTTGATTTTGGAGTAGAAATATTTTATGACATGCTTAGCATAAACGAATTGGTACCCTTTTTTTGAGCAAAGAAACAACTACATATTTACTCTTATCATGCTTTGCTGTCAATCTCTTGTACTCTCATCCACTGTTTTCATTTAAGCCCCTGAAAATTTTCAATGAAGCCCCTTCAAAACCTTTCATTATCCTTGCCTCTCTTTTTTCTCGCCATTTCAGAAATCAAGAGCATGGAAGTTTCTTATCCACAGATTGACGTAATTTTTGTGCTTGCTAGATCTTGTAGCTCCACGCTTTTCTTCGGTTAATCACATTCCAATATATTCATCGAGTAACAACTGTATTTTTCCAAATAAGAGAATGAGATTCAGATGATCTTAACCCCTTTTCTACATTTTCTGACTCGGTTACAAATAACTGTCATGTTCTATAACTAAGATCTCATATTCAATTTTAGTATCCCGATTACTAACACCTAAGAGCGAAGATTTATATATTAGCAGAAACACAAAATAATAATGTAACATTGAGGACGTCCTATTAAACGTGTCTTGTGTAGGAGCAAGAAACACTTGAATTCAAAGGAGCTGAGTGAACTAAACGTTGGATTTTTATGTCCTCAAAATTTTGCAAAACAACCATGTCCGGATCCGCAAGAATGGCTACATAGGTGAGTGGATACGCACTATGATCACTTTGAGTTTTGTTCGAAGGAATAGGAATTCTTTAGGAGTCCGAAGTAAAGGCAAGGATCCTCCCTCATTTTTTGTCAAGCAACCAAATTGACAAGTTTTTAACTAGAGCAAATCAATTCAATCCAATGCCAACTACCTAAAGACAAAAGGAGAGCTCTGATTTACCGTGCTGACAAACTAGGTCACTAACAAGTATGAGAGGTGATGAGCTAAACCAAAAAAAATACTAAACAATAGTATACACTATATTAGTTTAATAAAAGCTAAACTATGACATTTTTACCACACTTTTGATGAAATTCTTTACCACACTTTTGATAAGAACATAGACTAACAACTTTCATTATTTAAACTAATGACCATTTTTTTTTAATTTTTGGGGGAAAAAAAATCACAGGTTCTTAGAAACTTCACTAGACAAAACCCACGGAAAATAGTTTTCTCTATTTACATGAACTCAAATTCAAACTCGTTTTTATATGTATAGTGTGATAACAAGTATTAATATAATAACAATAATAATAGTAATACACACAGAATTTTATCATATTCTTGGCCAAAACCGACCAGATCTTGTTTTGCCATCAATTCTTCCTGCTTAATTGTAGACCAATCTCCATAGACTTTTTTCTTTTTTTATCCCATCTTTACCAAAATTGTTTTCCTTTACCTTGTTAAGATGGAAGTATTAGGCTGAACCATCTGTACAACATAGCAAGCCAGCAAACATACAGAAAAGCATAGGACCTCCAAACCAGACTCTTCAACATTCTCTTCAGGCAAAGGAAAAAAGACCCTCGGGCTGATCAAGCTAACTTGAACACTACACAATAATGTCTTCGGGCCCCCATTCTACGAACTAGCCCTTAGCGCACTTCTTTGACCAACATCGTCCCGAGCTTTTTGAATCCATTCTGAAAGTCAACCACAATATTAGCACCTCCTTAAGTGAATGAAAGAGTTAACTTTTACAAGGGAATTACAGACTTTAAAAAAAATAAATGCTTCCAAAAATCAATTTGAATTATATGCCAGTAGCAGAAACCCTGCAAAAGATAACTCTCTTCTAACAACAAGGGTAAAGTGAACAACCAAAGAGTACAAATCCTATCTTCTTTCAACATTAAAGGTCTAGTTCAAGTAGTAATATACAGAAATATAAAAACAATAGATATAATAATGAACTCAGTATCAATGCATCATGCTACTCCGTCTTTCTGCAAAGCGAAAATATGACAATCTAGGATGTCGAAAATCTAAGATACGCTCTTGGTTGTTTAGATGCATGAAGTAGCCGTACATAAGCTTCAATTGGGAAAAAGTTTCCAAATTTCCCGCTGTTCCGACAACAAAAGAAACAGAGAACTATCTCAATAGTCGATTCTATGCTTAATGAAGTATTCAATTGGAAAAAAGTTTCCAAATTTCCCACTGTTCCGACAACAAAAACAACAGAGAACTGTCTCCATAGTCGATTCTACGCTTAATGAAGTAAATCTAAAGAAACTGGTACTTTAGATTCAGAAATACGAACAGCCACTCACCACAACCTAAATGATTTACAAGCTACATATTATATATGTTTGTGTGTGTGTGTGTGTGTGTATTTGTACACAGATCCTTGTATACGACAACTAGCAAGTCCTAATTCAATCATATCACCTTAGTGCATCACAGAATTCATCCTGGTTGATTTACAAAATACCATAAAAACAGAATTCCTGTTATTTGATAAGGATAATCGTATAGAACTATCACAATTCCATGGTACACAATTATCCAAAATATATATATATCAGCTCAGAAAACTCAAAAACAACACAAACACCGAAACCTCAGACGAAAAACAGCTAAATAAGCTCTGTTCACAAAGCAGAATCACGCAGGGCAATAACAATTGCGAGAAAAGAAAAACCCTAACTCGAACAGATAACTAAATTAGGATAAGAAAATAAAGGGAAAATCAACCTTAGAAGCAGATTTCGAATTGACGAATCGGCGTTTGTCGTCAAAAACGGAGACGGAATCGGAATCAGAGGAATCAACGGCGGTGCAATCGGGAGGGGATTCGAAGAGGGAGAGAGAGAATTGCTTGTCGACAACGCCGACATCGAAGTAAATAAGACCGGAGCTGGGAACATCGACGCGGATGCCTTTGACGGGGAACCAAAGGAAGAGCTCCTGAGCCGAAACGCCGGACAAATTTCCGATCTGGCCGAAACTTAGGGTTCCGGAGACGTTGAAGTCGTAGTGGACCTGGTTCTCGAACTTGGCGTTGCAAGGCTGGTTGAGCAGGACCTGGAAGTAGCCAGTGGACGGGTCGTGAGAGAACTCCGTTATGCCCTTGGGGAAGAGGCCTATGGGGAGATCTTGGAGGCGGAGATAATCGTAAATGGTGGTCGGAGCGGCGGAAAGGGCGGCGGAGGAGAAGAGTATGAGGAGGAGACAGAAAAGAAAATGTGGGAAAGCGAGGGAAAAAGTGGGAAAGTGAGGGAAACTGAAGGATTTTGGAGGAGGAAGAGGATAACCCATGTTTGAAGAAGAAAAAGAAGAAGAAGAAGAAGAGAACTTTTTGGTTTGTCTGTTTTGATTGTTTTAAGGTTCAGATATCAAAAAGAGAAAGAGGAAAATTGTCATTTTTTTCTATTTTTATTCTTTTAAAAATAATTTTCGTTAATCCCTGTATGGAGGTTTCACTGTCTTGACAGCAAGACACCGGCATTGTTTCGTGCTTGGGAAAGTGATGTGTCGAACACGCGCCTCTTCACCTGCTTGTGTCGGAAGAAGTGGGCTTGGAGTTGGACCACAGAGTGACGCGTGGCCCAAAATAAATTGGATCAAATCAAGATGAGGCCTTTTTTTTTTGTTTTTTTTGATATGTCAATCAGATGAAGCTGGATGATGACTGATTATGTTTTGTTGCATTGTTGCCTTACCAGATAATTCCCAGGTTTTTTGTTTTTGTTTTTTCTTTCTTTTTTTTTTTTTTTAAATTTGTTTTTTTCCTTTTTTAGATAACAAAATAACTCAAAAATTTAGGAAAATGTGATGGTAAATCTAGCCTAATAATATTCTACTCCTGATTCCACTGTTATTTTGAGTTTCGAATCCTTCGTTCTAAAAAATTTTAAAAAAAAAGAAAAAATTTTTTTTTTAGCATAACCATATATCAAGTTACTTGCGAAGCGATGCAGAGAAGTATTGTTGAGAGTGATGCATTTCCCAAAAAAAAAAAAAAAAAAAAACTCTAAAGAATAGCATATCTTAAAAAAAAAAAAAATCTTTCAAATTTAGTAATATATTTTCAGACTTTCAAATCCACTACCGTCACGTTAGAATAAGTTTTTGAGCTCCGTCCAACTAGTCGAAAATACCCTTATTTATTAAGGATGATAATGAGACGGGACGGGGATTGACATGCTTCTCCTGCCTCCATACCCACCACTTTTTTTAGCCCTCATACCCACTTAATTTAATATGGGTGTGGGTGTTGGTAATCCTCACTACGAGTGTTATATACATATCTTATCCATTAAGAATTATAAAAAAAAAAATCTAAAAACAAATTTAATTAAAGTTTTCACAAAATTTGACTACACTATTATAAATATAAATGAAAATAAAATGAAATTTAAAAAAAAAATTCAATTTCCAGAAAACTATAAATAAATTCATAAAAAAAACTAAAACATTAAAATGTTAAAAACTCAAATTTTGTGTATATAATAATATATTTTTAAGTGTAAATATAAGTGAGGTGGTTGCAAAAATGAGAGAGCTTCCCCCGCACCTGTACAGAGGTTTAATCTTAACTCTTATATCCACTTTTATACCCATATATTATCTTTCATACTTGCTCCCAATGGAGTGGGAAGCCACATCCATAGATAAAAATGTTAATCCTTATTATTTATAGGCTCAAACCCTACAGCTCTCTCTCACCCGCTCATGCTCTCTCCTCAATCTTGCAAGATTTAGAAAATATTGCTAGATTTAGAATTATTTTTTCAGAGGCACTATTTTTTTATATTAATCCAAGTTGTCTTTCCTCATCAGCCAAAAAAAATAAGAGAGAGAGAGAGAAAAAGTCTTTTTTTTCCTAATCTGAATACTAAATTTTATTCGAGCTTAGCTTTTAGCTCGATATGCGTCTTTTTCTCGTTGGGTTTGATTTTGCCCCTACGCTATATTGGTATATTGGGTTTGATTTTGCCCCTACGCTATATTGGTATATTGGTATTGGAGCCCTAGTTGATGATATTGTTTCACTTTATGTTTTTTTAATACAAAAGAACAAGATAACAATTGTTTTCATTAATACAAAAATTAAACTTAAAAAAATAGTTTTCATTAACAAATAATTTTATCAATTATTTTTAAGAAAACAAACATTTTCATGTAGAATAAAATCAATTGTGTCTTCACGCCTCCCGTCTCAACACGTAATGGATGAGCAATGTCTTAGTGGATGTCTTAGTGGAGACTCTAAATAAGACCTCTTTTTCCACCAAACCAAAAAATCTTCTTTGTTGACGACGAACAAACAGAATTGCCTGAAATTAACCAAACAATACCAAATATTTGTTCTACGAAGGTTTGGAGGGAGGGGAGGAACAAAAGATACGAGGAAAAGAAAAGGTAAATACATAAGTGAAGGGTATTATTGTTCTTAATCAACATCATTATGCATACAGTTATAAAAAAACAAAAAAAACATCATTATGCATACAGCGAAGAGCAATGTTTGAATAAAAAAAAAAAAAAAGATCATTATGCATACAGCGAAGAGCAATGTTTGAATCAACATCAGACTTCGAACATCTTTAATGAAGTGTTAAATTAATATGTTCGTTGTAAATTTTGATATTTGGATTGAAAAAAAACAAAAATAATAAAATGCTATCTTTATGTCAAATTTACCATGTACTAGACTTGATAAATTTCTCAGCAAGTATGATCAATGCTAAAATTAACGTTTAATTTTTATTAGTTAGTTTGTCAACTTGTTTATCTAATAATTTACTGTTTTGTTATTATTTTGACTATTTAAATTGAATAATAAAACTTTACTTCTACGAATTTCCTTTTTGTTTTTTGTTTTTTTGCTTTTTTTTTTCTTTTTGTTTTTTTGTTTTTTTTTTTGGTTTTGTTTTTTGTTTTTTGTTTTTTGTTTTTGTTTTTTTTTTTTTAAGCAATTGGTATAACTATAATGTCTAGCCCAAGATGCAAGACTGACAAGAGTCAGGGAGGTTTATCAGGAAAACTTTCCAAAACCTAACCACTCGCATACAACAACAAGAAGAATCCAAAAGGAGAAGTACTCTACCAAATGCCTCCATATCTAAGACCCAGTTGTTGAATTCGAGACCTTAACAATTGGTTTATTAGCGTAACATTATCAATAGCACACTTGCAGACAGAATATAAGAAAAATAAAATAAAATAAAAGAAAAGAAAAAGAAAGAAAGAAAGAAGAGTACCATCATAGAGAAAACGTTCTCAGCTACGGTATTGGAGATTCAAAACTATGTTCATTTGAACCCCTAAACTACATCTCATTTCAAGCAAAAAAAACATTCTACCACACTGATGAAAACCGCCGCAAGTTACAACGTTACTAGGTAAAGCACCCACTTCTTCATCTCCACTCAATTCCATCTACTATGCACGTTTAGCCATAAAGCTCTAGGGTTGAATCACAAATAAAGGCTGCAAAGAGATTCACAAAAAAAAAAAAAAAAAAAAAAAAAAAAAAAGAACTTACGATAACAGACAAAGTATATGCAGATGTGTAATTAACTAACGAGTTCAGTGGTTAAGAATACTTACCGTGTCCACACTAACAGGTTTGCCATCATCCGCAAGGATCTCGACTAGAGTTCCTGATTGATCAGCCTAAAGAAAAAAAAATCCAGAGACAAAATTTAGGATCCCAGAAACATGTTTATGAAAGCTTACCCAAAGAGAAGAGACACTCCCAAAGGCTATTATGCTGCAACAGAAACTATGATCAGTGGAAAACTAGTATAAAGCAACCGAAAAAGTTCGGAGTTCCTTCTGGTACTAGCATAGGATACTGGACTGTTAAATCAGATATCACTATTTGGAGCAATAAATCAGATTGTAAATCGCTTCCCCTCGCAATTGTTATACTATGCCCATCTCACACGATATTGCCCACTTCAAGCATCAACCAACTGACTAAAAGAAACCACTTTTGGCTCCTGTCTCTCACAACAAAAGAAGTGCACTTTTTTGTTTCCGAAAGTAAGATCCTAATTTTTTCTGTCAATTAAGTAAATATGAAACAATAGGATAACTCATGTCATTCATGAGTGATTCCTCTTTTACCAAATTCTATTCTTCACAACTTTCCTCCAAAGTTACCTAAATCCTACCCTCTACTGTGTTACTCCTTATCTCATCTGCGAGATTTTAATGCAAAATGGAAATGATGCTGTTAACCTACAAGAAGTTTTTTTGCATCAAGAGAAGCTCAGGTCCAGTGAAAAAGAGAACTTACTTCAATTTCATTCATCAATTTCATGGCCTCAATAATGCATAAGACTTGTCCCTTCTGTACTTTGTCACCAACCTGAAGAGAAAGCCTCTCAAGTAAGCCAACAAAAAATTGCATTCAGCAGACACAACCGAACAATTGATAAACATAATCACATTTAAAATAGTATGCTATAGTAAGACTATTAACCTTCACAAATGGAGGTTCACCAGGTGCTGAACTCCGGTAGAAAGTTCCTGCCATTGGGCATTTAAGAGGTGGAAGAGATGACTTTGCCGACTTGGCAGCAGGTGGAGATGGTGCCGCTGCTGGTGCTGTTGAAGAAGCCAGAAACGGCACAGGAGCAGGGGTAGGTGAAGCTGGTAGTGCATAAGCTGGTGCATGGACTGCAGCCGTTGGAATGGGAGGAGGTGGTGGTTGAGGTAAGGCCTCCTTCTTACGAATTACTACTTCACAGTCAAGTTGTTTCAACTGCAGCTCTACAATGTCTCTTGAGTCAACAAGCCTGAAATACACATAAAACATTACTTGATTGAACCTACCTGACTGATATAACTGACAGTAATGATTTAAGCTCTCTCACTTTACGAGGCTTGAGACTTGACTGATAAACTCAGAGATCGATTCCTCCGTTGCCAAAACTGCTGCGGAAGACTCACTTGACACTTTTGGAGTTGGAGCATCTGATTTGGTTGAAGGCGTCGCTTCAGCGTTGAAGGATCCATCGACAGCAACCTTGAAGTCAACAGAAGACCCCGAGAGCATGTCCCCCAAGGAACGTAAATTTGAAAACATATTGTCTAGTGAAAACCAATCAAAGAACCTTACCTCATTCAATTGGGCTTTGACCACAGTGGAGGTTCGGCTTCGTTGTAAACCCTGTCACGCAGACCCCAATTTTCACCTTCCTTAGTAAAATTTTGCATTTTGTGTGTATAGTTTTCGATATACACCAATATCCTATGGTTATACCACGAATCTCAGCGGATATATATAAAGATTTCCTTAACTATAATTAAGAGAGAAACAAAGACTTGTTCTTTCTGTTTCTTAACCTTCTTGAATAATTATCACCATAAATCTCAAGCATTAGCCATTTCAATATAATCTCAAGCTCAAATAACAACAAATTTTTCGGGTCGATTCAACAATGAAATATCGGAACATATATTAGAAAGTTCTCCAAGCTGAAATAAGCGAAACACCGAAACAATTATCTTCAAATCTAACAGAAGTATCTTAGTATCTCAATAATCTAACAAAACAAGATGCAAATCCGAAATTCCAGTCCGTTAAACATTTTCCAACATTTTCCGAGGAGCCAAACAGGAAAAAGCAGAGACACCGCGGTAAAACTTAAGATCACTATACAGGTATATACATACAAATGCAAACGAATTCATGCTATATGGAAAGATAGAGAAAGACGCAAGAATCAGATAGAAAAGCAAATAGTTAAGTTTACCTTGGGGGTGACAAATCGGAGTTTAGGCCTGGGAGAGAGACGGAAAGAGACCTTGGAGATAGGGGAATACTTGCAATTTCCGTCATTATAACGAGGCAAACCGGAAGCTTTCGTCACAGCCGAGGCCGTCGCCAGAGAGGACGCCATTGTTGCGCAGAGAGAAGAAGAAGCTTTAAGAGAGAGAGAGAGAGAGAGAGAGAGAGAGAGAGATAAGAGAGTGGTTACAGAGGAAAACTTGGGAAGTGATTGAAACAAACAATTTGAAGAGAGAGAGAGAGTTTTGGGGAGTTCGTCTGAGCTGTAAGCGAGAGGGAGGAGAGAGGGCTCGATGAAACCAAAGCGCAATGAGAGCGAGTGTGCGTGTCTGCGGGAGAGTTCACTTCATGGTCGTGAGCTTGCGTTTCATCCTTTGCCACGTGTCGAAATGATTTGATTTGTCGACGTTTGTTAACCTAATTTTGACCCAAGCTTGATCTGATAGGCTCGTTTGATACATAGGCTTTATGTAAATATTCATGCTACGCGCTCCGGAACCAGCCACGTGCTATCTGAGTTTTCGAGTTTTTTATATTTTTCTTCTTTAAAATAATAATAAAAAAGAGGGTCAAATGCCGGATCGAAAGTACAATAAGCTCCTCTTTCTTAAAATGGAAAGGGGAGGGGAAAAAAAATAAAAGGAATTGTAATAACGTAAGTAAAAACGACATCAAATCGAACGAACCACATGTTTTGATGTTCAAGAGCTGTGGTCTTTCTGGTGTTGACCGTTTGCGGTCTTTGTGGTCGTTTTTCGCGGGAAAAACGACATCCAATTCTTTCTTTGCTGAAAACCGACATCTAACTCTTTCTTTGGAGTCAAATGAACTGCAGGTTAAAGATATGAGGCCTTTGTAGTCGTTTATTTTCAGAGAGCGCAAAATTCGACGTCTTTATTGTCGTGAATAAAAAAACGGCATGTCATCTATTTCCTAGATGTTTGTTTACTGGCTTCGTTTGAGCCCAAAAAGAGAAGGATATGTAGCAATGGTGTATTTTTTCGCAACAAAAGATGTTGTTGTCGTTTACATTTTTAGCTGCTATGATCTATAAATCATGCCGATTTTTTTAATCTTATTTTTTTTTTAATTATAAACGACATGCTATTTTTTGCTTGTCTGAAAACCGGCAAGTTACTAAGTTATCCAAACAATGTCACAGAAATACCACTATCAAACAAAGAAAAAAAAAAGAACGATTCTGTGGGGGGAGTCGACAATTAAATACCAACACAAAATTTGGCATTGTCAAACGCTAAGAAAGAGAACACCTCGACAAGAAACTAGAATATAATAGTTTCATTAAAACGTGAAAATGAAAGCGGACAAGGCTTGTATATAGGCATCTGAACCAACCAAAAGATCACTGATGTCCTGTCCATTCTGCTCTCTCATAGCATTTGTAGTCCAACTCCATGTCTCCATCCCCATCCAGAACCCGAATGAAAATATATCATCAAACTAATTAAAAAAAAAAAAAAAACTATAACTTCACCTTTTCTTTCCCAAAATTGCAATCCTCCATGGCATTGATACCATAAAGTGACCTGCCCGAATCAAAACCATAATAATTATGCACGAACTAACATTGAACATTTTTTAGCCAAAAAAAAAAAAAAAAAAAAAAAAACAAGACAGGAAAAAAAAATTTAAGATTTCTAAATGTGACATCTAGATGGAACACAGTAGATGATTTTATGTCATGAACAGACTATTAACGGTTAACCATATAATGCATATGAGCATGGTAAGCCAAGAGTTCACAAAAGAATCACCTCTCTACCGCTGCCGATAAAATTTCTGCTGGCCTCAGTGCTTCACTTTTTTAGGTTTTGACTCGATCTTTCCATATGCCATAAGTCTTGAGTTCGATAGTTTGAGTTCGGTTTTGCGTTGCTTTCTTCTTGCTTTCCTAGACAAATTGCTGCTCACATCACCTGCCGATTCTTCCAACTGTGGTTTCTCACCCTCTTTGGCGACATCTGAAGAAGTAGCCTTGTTCGCATCATCCCTCTTTCTCTTCTTTTTCCCGGTCTTCTGCCCGTATAGTTTTTCTTGCGAAACTTCTTTGGCCTTTATTTTTATTTGGTATCTCTGGCTATTGCTTGGTTTCCACTCATCTTTGTAAGGAGCAATCTTCTTAATTGGCACGTATTGATTTAAATCCTTGTCCTCCATCATTAGTATCTCAGAAGTACTTAATCCGTATCTATTGGATTTTATTTTAGCATACTTGAACCTCGTTTTCAAGTCTCCAATTGTATCCTCATAATCCAATCTATAGTATTCCTCTAGCATTGTCTGCTTAGCCTTCTCCAAAAGAGCCAACTTACGCTTCCTTTTCCGCTTACCTTCCTTCGTGACTTCTTCTTCTTTTTCTTGCTCATCATCTTCTTTTTCTTCATCATCTTCTTTTACTTCGTCGTCTTCTTCTCCTTCATTCTCCATCTTAAGCTTTAAGATTCTCTCTCTGGCAGCTAAGAACCCATCGCCGTTCTCACCACTATCCCATCCTTTAGGAAGTCCAAGCAACTCATCCTCTTTGTCAAAATCTGGTTTTTCAATCTCACCGTCCTCATCCACATCACTACCAAACTCCGGATCAGCATCCTCTGCTTCATAGTAATTGTCACCAAACGCTTTCTTCATCATTTGATCATACTCCTCAGGATCAAACTCCTCCTCCAACTCTTTGGCACTCAAGGGCACGATCTCATCCTCTTGAATCCCGGCGCTCAACATGATTTTCCTGATCCTGTCATCCATCTCCTTCTTCTTCAAATTCTTCAAATGCCTCAACTCCTCCTCTCTCTCCAACCTTGCAATCTCCATCCTCTCCTCCTTATGCTTCCTCTGCTCCTTCCTTGCCTTCACCTTCTTCCTCACTGTTCCCTCCACTGCTCTAGAATGCCCCACAACTTGATCCCCGACATTCTCCTGAAACCTATACTCATACTCCTCTTGCTTCTCAATCTCCTTCTCATCCTCCGATAGCATCTCCAACTCCTCATCCCCAAATCCAACACTAAGAGCCCCATTCTCATTGTTCTTGTCAATCCACATCTTATTCATAAAATACTCCTTCAAAAAACTCGCATTCTCGTCCAATTCCCCACTACGACTGCCACCAAAATACTCATCCAATTTCTTATGAAACTCCCCATCATCACTCTCATCCTCATTCCCTTCATTCTTTTCCTTCACTCTCAACAGATCATCCTCATTCTCATCCACCTCATTCCCCTCAACCGCCTCAAGAAACGCCTTACGTATCTCCTCTTGCTCCTTATCGTAAGTGAGTTTCTTCCTATTCCTATCGCTCTTCTCTTCCTTATCAGAAAACTCAGGCCCTTCTTCAATCAAATGCTTAGCTACCACATCCTTCAAGTACATGGCCTTCTTCTTTTCCTCACCCTTATTTCCACCTTCCCCTTCCCCGTCATCGGAATCCGACTCCATATCGAACAATTTCACATCCTTGCTCTTCAAACTCGGGTCCTGCTTCCTGACCTTGATCAGCGCCTCGAAGAATTCCAAGTCCTTCTTCTTCGAATGCACCGAGACGACGTCGTCATCGTCGTCGTCCGATGACGATGATTCCTCCGAACCTTCGTCTCCTTCATCGCCGTCTTCTTCTCGTAATCGTCGAGGAATGAGGCCTTTCTTCTTCAACTCCTCGTACCGCTGAAGGTCCTCGCGTTTCTTGTTGTGCTCGAATCTGCGAGCGAACTCCTTGTCAATCTCGATCTTCGAAACGTCGTCGTTGTCTGAATCACTGCCGTCGAACAGCTTCACCCCCATTATTTCTCAAGGTACCGAGCTTAGGGCTTATTTAAATAATTCGTAATCTGAAAATTAGAGCTTGAAAGTCGAGATTTTCTCACAATCAATCAAAAAAAAATCCATAACAGAACAAACCAATATAATAAAAAATAAAAAAATAAAAAAATAAAATCTCCTCAAAATGCAGAATCATCCTTCATCAAGCACAGGAAAAAAGAGAGAGAGAGAGAAGAAGTTTGGAGTAGAAAGTGGCAATAGAACATTCGAGAAAGAAGGGAGTGATAATGGAGAGGAAGAATGAGTACCAGTGGGCGGCGACGCTGAGAGAGAAAATTGCTCCGGCAACCGGCGGTAGTGGCTGAGAGATTTATAGCGCGAGGCGGCGGCGCGATATGGGAAGAACACAGGCTCGCTTGAGGCTTCTTCTGCTTTTCACGAGGGTGAGAGAAGGGTTGGTAATCGTGTGTTC
>CM046377.1:27296177-27361549 GCA_025413485.1 Ficus microcarpa | reverse complement strand
TATGGAACACATTAAAAAGATGTACCCCAATCATTTTCAGCCACGTCATTATCTATATTGTTCTTTTTAAATGGATTTTTTTTTTGGGAAAAGTAATGGATTAGATTTGATTAGTGAAAAAACTGAGTGTGCTTTTGATAAAATCGTTTGAGTTAAAATTTTTAAATTTGAGTTGGTTGATTTTTTAAAAATTAATTATAAATTTTATTGATTTTTAAAAAAAAAATAAAAATTAATAGGAAAAAATATTTTTCTTACCAAATTCATGTGGTTTTTCAAATATATTTTTGGTGTGAAAAGATTCAATTCAATTCAATTAAAACTTAAAAAATTTAATTTATTATTATTATTTTTCTTAAAAATGAATAACAGTTTTACTGTTTAAAGTTTTTATAATTCAAATTTTAAATATCCATAACTTTTGTATAAACAAATTTAAATGAGATGATTTTTTTTAATGCATAAAATTTTAATATGAATGAAATAAACTCTATAATGATAAAGTCAGTGTTATATCTAAAACATAAATTCCATTTCCAGTAGTGGTATTAAACTCAGTTTCATTCTGGAAAGTTAAGTTAATGAAAGCCAATAAAAAAAGGTTACACATACAATTAGGAGTCAAGTTTTAAGTGGGAGGAATAAGTACTAGCAAATGATTATAAATGTGGAACATTTGATTTGAGAAATTTAGAGGCCGTTTTGAAGTAACATCTGGAAATGGTGTTTTGTAAGTTAAGCAGGAATTATGTGTTTGGAAAGAAAACTTTTAGAAAAATTATGTGATAAAGAAAATGGTATAAAAACTTGAAATGTGTTCGAAAAAAAAAATCCAAAATGGATATTATCTTGTTCGCCTCGTTATTACGATCATTTTGACGTAAAAATCATCTCTTTCGTATTTGAAATGAGAAAATTGCGTACTTTAAAAATTGAGTTTTTTGAAAATGAAAAAGAAAGAGAGAGAGTTTGATGTAAAGTTGAAAATTTAAAATCTAGATAACAAAATATCATCTCAACAATAGTTCCATATCAATGGAAAAATTATTCCAAATATTGAAGAGTCAAACTTAGAGGCAAGGTTTGAGTAAAGGCAAGTAAGTTGGTAATACAAAATAACGTTTGTGATATAAGGTCCAACTAGGAAGTCGGACGTATAAATTGAAATGGGATTCGGTAATCTGCCATGCATGTGTAGTATGAATATATGTCACAGCTTGGTCATATGGATGGTTGAAAACATAGACGTTGACGAACGATCGTTATCCGTCTGTGGTAACAAAATCAATTTAAGCTCCGGGTTGTTTGCCGTTATTATGGGAGTGCCGGATGGTGGAGCTGATTCTGAGCAAGAAGGGAGCAACGAGGACGAGCGATGTCGGAGAGACAGTGTGAAGGGTGGGCGAATTAGGTTGTCAGTAGGGGAACATATAAATCTATATGTTCCTTTCCTCATATTTGTCCAGCCGATTGGTAAAAATGGTGCCGCTCGAGCACACATAAGCATTGATTTAGAATGGATGGTGACCCATGCACCGAATCAATTATATCATAGATAACAAAAATTGACGGTAAGTTTATAACATGTCGGTTAACTTCAAAGGTTTATGCAGTGAGGGTTTTCTTGAGGCTGTTGTTCGAAATGTGGTTAAGGAGATAACCAAAAGCATTTTGGCGGAGTTAAGTGAGTTGAAGATGGGATTAATAACGAAGAGGAGGTCAATAGTGAAACAAGTATCGACAGAAATTCGAAACTCTATAAAACAATTGTTGAGGAAGTTTATGAATGATTTTGCTGGGATAATGCCATTTTCGTGCCAAGAAGAAGTCGACTGTAACAGGCCGATAATATGTCATGGAAGATCTATGGACAAGATACCGCTTATGAGTGGTGACACTCGTTTGGAAGGTGGAGTTAAGAATCAATTGGAAGACTCTGCAGCAAAAAGAAGACTCATCTACAGAGGAGGGGCTGAGTTACGAGGACAAGTGAATGAAAATAATACCAGTTCTAGCGAAGCGCTGGCATCTTGTTCCATGGCTAAATGTTGTAAGCATTATCATGGAGTGGAAACTGACCGAAGTTCGGACTGGCTGGATGCACTTGGTGATGACGTGCTAATACATGACTTGCTTAATGCTGAGCCCAACAGTAGCTGCAACAACGCATTGGTAACAAGTTTATAGTAGCAGGGAATCCATTAATAGCATGTGTAATTCGGAATCGGTGGACATCGTACTTTGTTATTCCATAAGCACGGGCCACAAGTTAGCTTCGTTTGGACAGCTCATTCTAACAACTGCAGTGACTTGGCGCTTTCGCCCTACATGTTTGGCCATACACTTAACACTCTGTATGATTTTTAAGATCCCACCCGCTGTCTGTAGTTTATGCAATTTTTCGGATAAATTTCTCGTTAATTTTTCATGGGATTTCTTTATTAACATTTTGTTGCTACAACATGACAATCGCTTAATACCTTTAATAAACTAACTCTGTGTTACTGAAGTGAGATACTTGCTAGATTTAGAGGTACTGAGTTAAGGCGGATTCACTTCCTTGGATTGTAACCAAACCAACATATATCGGGAATGGTAAGTGTTTTAATATTCTTAAATTTCTTCCTCGTACTAGCCATAGAAAGCGAGTCGTGTTTCAAACATCCTACACTCGAGGTTCCAGTCTGACGTAGATGTCAAAGATCACAAGCATTATGTTTATACCAGTGTATGTCATTTTTAACGTCACAGTCACAGGTCATCGACTGCTACGCTTGATGTGTCACCAACGACACAAGGGCAGCCTTGTCAAGTCCAGCAGACCAACAAGTTTGGTGCCTACCAAGTAGGGTCTCAGTACGTCAACTCGATATACTATGTTTAACTACCAGATTGTTGACGGTATCGTGTGTTGTGTTGTTTTTGGGGACACCTGCTTTTTTGCAATTAGAACTAACATGACAGATATGGTATGACGGTGATGATACAGGTCGCTACTTCGGCATTTGTTGCTATGAGATTAATAAAGCTTAGTCAGATGGAGCAATGGCGAGAAAAATATTATGGAGATCTTCGCAAGTGCAAAAAGGTAGGTCCATTTACGCACCAGAATTTAATTACAAAATCTAGTTTTGTTTCCACACAAGTCCGTTGACAAATACAATACATATGACTATACTACAACAGATTGTCATACCTATTTACTGAAAATAAGATGGCCATTGGTTCACTTCCGTTCTGAACATAGAACTAAAAACGATTCTCATATGGGACTCTTTCGCGTCACCGAGTGTGAAGAAGATGCAGGAGAAAGTCCTCAAACATTCGGTACTTTGATTGTGCTAATCTCTAATATTAGTTTCTATGCGAGTTATTGCATACTGTTAACATTGTGAAGACAATATTATGTTTTGTTTGTTCGTTGCTTGTTTCACTAGGTGCTTATATAAAATGACAGCTGAAGACCAGGCAAGAAATGCTAGCAACCGATATATACTGCGCTTTTCCCACCAGTATTAGCTTCAACTCCTTCCATGTAGTGCACAGAGAGGACATACTGCAACAACAAAGTTAGTATGATTTGAGATTGTACACCACGATGTCGATGTGGGCAGCTTCAAGTGGTGCAGAAAACTATCCAGAGGTTAGTCCCAGTGGTGCTAATCTTACTACATGTAGCCTTGTAACACTGATACATACTGTACCAATCGGTTAGATTATGTATGTCACAGACCTTATATTCAATTTCATGACCATTGTTCCGTCCATCATTCAACTCGGTTCGAGCAAAGGTTGCAGTTTGGCATCAGATTAGTAAGGGCTAAATATAACGATTGATGCGCCAAAGTTCTGCAGTCAACACACACCCGCTATCTAGCCCTGTTAAAGTCCAAATCCATCTCGACTCTAGTTATTGAATGAGGAATAAGCCATACAACACAAGCGACCGTTGACAACCCGTTGCAGTCATCTCAAAATGTCAATTTCACGAATTAGTCTGATTGGCCAAAAAGATGGGGTTCAGAGCGCAAACGTCACAGCAACATGGTCAAACATTGGTACTGGGATTCGGGTCTTCAACTTGCCTCATGGAGCAACCGATTGCTGACCCGATTGCTGATCACTTGCATGGACAATATTTCTAGCTGTACTCCCAGATTCTAAGCTTTTATCCTTGATAAGTTTAGTTATGCCAACAACCGTTTATGACATCGACGGACTAGAGACAAATTTAATTGCAACTCACGAATATTGTTTATTACTAGCACCTTATATTTCTTCCGACTCTGATACAGACCTTATAGTTTGAGCCAACGCTTTGAGCGATATTAAATTGTCATAAACTAATATGGCTAGTAATACATTATCTTACAAGAGATCCAACATGGGTTTACTTGTTCACACATATAGGCCAATACATTTCAAACATACTAATTATTACACCATGTTCGTAACATGCCTGAGAAAATTTACAACGGCTCAAAGCGTCACGAACAATCCTCACCATCATAATGTTAAAATAAACATTACTAAGTGAAAAAAAAAAAAAGAACGAAAAAAAGCCACCACTCAAAGAATCAAAGGAAGCATTCTAGCATCAGTTTCTCATTTGTCAACGAAACTTCTCTACTGTGTCGTCACACTCTTCGCAAGATTCCGGGGCTGATCGACGTTGAAACCTCTCAAGACGGTGAGATGATACGCCAGCAACTGCAGAAAAAGACGACGAGTAAGAAGATGGATTCATAATCTTAAAGATCTTTTTCAAACCTCTTTGTGTTGATCAATGAAAGTAACATAGACAAAACGAGCAGGTAGTACTAAAGGAGGACAAAAGTGGATAAATGTGCAGTGATAATATGGTACCTGCAATGGAACTATATTAACCACCGGTTGAAGACAATCCTCAACCTGCGGAACTTCAATTACTCGACAAGATCCGCCAAGGCTCACAGATGCAGCATCTCCTTTTGAACACATCACTACTAAGCGACCTTTGCGAGCATTAAGTTGCTGAATGACCGACTGTTGCTTGCTGTCAGTGACCAAAGTACAGTTATCAGTAACAAACTAGGTAACTTCAGATTTTAAACCACGTTCCTGTCTTTAAAGACACCAACCTGAAGCAAGAGTCACGGGTAGCTATGACAACAATAGGGAGATTTTCATCAACCAAAGCCAAAGGGCCGTGTTTCATTTCACCGGCAAGTATTCCTTCACTATGCATGAGTGCCACTTCCTTTACTTTCAAAGCACCCTCCAGGGAAGTTGCATAGTTGTATCCTCTCCCGAAAACAAGAAGCGACTGCTCCGCGATTAACAGTTGTGCAAGATCCTTCATCTCCTGGTCAAGCTTCAGGACCTCCCTGACTTTGTCTGCAGAAATATAGAAACAGAAAATCATGTATTGATGTTTAAACCTTTTTCTGCAAATCACTTGTATGAAAACAGGACAAATATTGAATGGATTCTAGAGAACTTGTGAGCAATGAACAATCAGAATAAACTTACTCGGCAAGTCATATAGACCATCTATTATAGCATCTCTTCTAGCTTGATTTGAGATTGTGTCACCACCTATCGCTAGTGCTAACATTGCCATGACAACTATTTGACTTGTGTATGCCTAATGACAATAGTAAAAAACGCTAAACCAAGTTAAAAATGACCAAACAAGCCTAAAAAAAAAAAAAAGGTACAAAAAGGACCAAAATAAAGACAACATTGCTTCAATTTTTTACCTTCGTACTGGCAACACCAATCTCACAACCAGCATTTATATGAACACCACAGTGTGTATTCCTGGCTATTGCACTACCAACAGTATTCGTTATGCCGACACACAATGCACCGTTTTCCAGAGCATACTCCAACGCCTGCAGAGTGTCTGCTGTTTCACCGGATTGACTGACAAAGACAGCTGTATCTTCTCGGTATATCGGACCCTGCCTATCCACTAGATCACTAGCAATTTCCATGGTAACAGGGACACCTATATGATTCACATGATTTAAACATGGAGAATTAGTGTGACTGATGTACAATCAGCAAAAATGTTCAAGAAAAATATTAAAAAGTTCTCACCAGAAAGTTCTTCCAAGATGGGTCTAGCAGCCAAAGCAGCATTGTAGCTAGTTCCACAACCAATAACAAGAATCCGTCTGCTTCGCCTGATTGTTTTAAGATGATCCTTCAGACCACCCAGGAGGACGGTCTTGGGTTTGCTGGAACCACTACGTATGAGCCTCCCTCTCATTGTGGTCGTAAGAGATTCTGGCTGTTCATGAATCTCTTTCTGCATATAATGTTCATATTTTCCTTTATTTATTTGCTCAACCTGCATCTCAAGAATGGACAATGCACGCTGAACTGAAGCGACTCTTGAAAGGCCACCACCATGTTTTCCCTTGTCTTTATCAAACTTTAAGATCGACACTGCTCCGTCCTGAAAATACCACATATAATCAAAATTTGATAATTGTAGATACATTCCTCAAGGATTTAAGCAATGTCAAATTCAATTTACTAAACGCATCTACCAAGTGTGAGCATAAGATTAGTAGTACTCCCATTAAGCTACTAGAATCACCAGGTGGCCATATAAAAACGTTTGAGATTTGTTTACACATATAAATTGACAAAAGTGAAAAAAGAAGTAAACCTAAAATGATGGAGGGGGGAAAAAAACGAAAATTCACAACAACCGTATCAATTCCATGCATATTAAATTTTTCCTTGTTATCGTGCAGGTTTCTTGACAGAAGTAAGTTCTAAAATTCTGAAACCACTGGAATATAAATACCTTGAGATGAACCACTTCACCATCCTCAATCACCAAAACCTTTTTTGTGTGCTCAACTACAGCATTGGCATCACTCGATAAAAAGAGTTCTTTAGGATGTCCATTCTTAGAAAGGAAATTATCATCGTGAAATGCAGATCCACTTTTCACATCTTCTGTAAGTTCCTGACATGAGACCAGAAAGATATATAGATAAGAAGATATGTTGAAATCCACGCAAATCCAAATAGCGAAAGGCAAAGTACTCAACCCATGCTTCGAATGTGGATTTTCATAAATAACATGCTCTAAATTTTGTAAACTTTGTAAACTTTGGCAAAAGCATTTAACAAGTCTGAAGAAAAAAAGCACGACGAATTCCTCTTATTGTCTTTCCTTATTCCCCCCCCCCACAATAGGTTTTGGCCTTTCCATACGTTTTCCTATATGGGAAAGACAGATGATTTCCTACTCTCCCTAATGAAGAACAGATCTTTGCCAGAACCTAAGTTGTGAATAAGTGAAGAATGATAAACAATCTGGTCGGACCATGAAGTGAATCAGAAAGAAAATATAGAAGAAATGCAGTACCGAAAAACTCAAAATAAAATAGTGATAAGCACCAGTTACAAGACAAGAATTATCCAATTACTCAATATGCAACTTACTTTAACACCAAGAAGCAAAGGACTCCCACGTTTGCAAGCAATCAACTCATTCGGATAATGCCTGCTTTTGAAAATAAGTGCATAGGCCCCTTCAAGATGCCTCATAACTTCGAGCACGACTTGACTAAATGTGACAGTCTGCTCAGCTGTGACCCAAAACTTACACTATAAGATAACATCATTTTGAATTGAAATTCATTTCTTTGTATGAAATGAAAAAGAAAAGAATTTAATCAGGTGATAAAATGACATGAAGTACCAGGAAACAAATCTTTTAAGGCATTAGTAGGTTCTCTATGCTGACAAAGAAAAATCTTTAACAAATGGCTAGTAGAAAAGAACTACCTTCTTCATTGGACTTGTCAAAGACATATTTAGCAAGTTTTGGAATTATTTCCGTGTCTGTCTCAGATTCAAACGTGAACCCATGTCGAACTAGTGTTTCCTTTAGGACCTGAATTCAAAAGGGATCATGGAAATATCTCATCAAAACCAATTGATAATCAAGTTCAAAACCATTCCAAAGAGAGCAAAGAAAAGATGAAAATCTGCTGAAATGTTAAGCAAACCTCATAGTTAGTGATAACTCCATTATGAACAACTAAGAATTCATTTCCAGGATCCGAAGTCTGGGGATGGCTATTCCTCGGGGCCGGCTCTCCATGAGTAGCCCAACGGGTGTGCGCTATTCCCGCGTGGATCCAAAAAGACTCCTCCAAATTAATTTCCTTCTCAGCAACCTCTGCAAACAACCAACACCACATTGACTTCTTCAATATCATACTATAAACAGTATGACACAAAGACAAATAACACATTTTTGGGAAATTGGTGGCACAAAATTGATTGACAAATACAGCAAAAAAAAAAAAAAAAAAATCAATTAATGCAGGCGAATTATCTAAATAACGTCTGATAAATTATCAATTACCCCAAACTTCTGAAACAAATAACAGAAATATCAATTGTTAAAAAGTGGAAACATTTCTTTTTCTTTTTTCTTGTTTCCTTTTTTCCACTTTTTTGCCGTTTGGAGCTAAGCAAATCTCCTCTGACAAGAACACAAAAGATTCCCTCCAACAAGGCCCGCAAGATCAACCCGGTTTCAATTCGGATCAACCCGAAACTTCTATCAGATATACTAATTTAAGGAGAACAAAAAAAAAAAAAAAAAGTCATTTCCACTTTCTCCTCTACTGAGAGAGAAGAAAGAAAACATTTTTCCACCGTTTTCCCGGGAACCAAACAGAATGTAAGATCCGAAACGAAAATTCGATGCAAACAAAAACGAAAATTCGATGCGAACAAAAAGAGAGGGAAATTAACCTTGGTAAACTGATTTGACGAGAGACTCGATGTTGCCCTCCTGGCGAAAGACGAGGGGAACAGAAACAGAGGCGGAAGAGGAAGAGGAGGGTTGAGGGGCGTTTGGATCGGAGGAAAGAGACAAGGAACCGTCAATGGAGATCCCGGCGGAATCGTAACCCCGGTACTCCAACCGCCTCAGCCCATTGAACAGAACTTGAAGAATGTATCTCCTCTCTCTGTTCACGTTGTAATTCAAGTACGCGAAAATCCCACACATTTTCTTCTCTTCTCTTCTCTTTCTAATTTTCCTTCCACTTTTCCTTCCTTCCTTTCTCGTTCTAAAGCCTCTTCTCTGGGTTTTAATTTAAAGAGGAAGAGGGAAGGAAGGCTGCGGAGAGAAATTTGACCTTTGACTTTTTTTGTTTCCCGTTGTTTCTTTTTCTTTTTCTTTTTCTTTTTTCCCAAAAAAACCTCTGCTCGTTTGGGATCTGTGAAAAGACAGACAAACAGCGCGTTGAAAATAATTTTTCAGTGGGAAAATTAATTAAACTCATTAATTAATGGTACGGTTGTTATTTTGTTAAGAGGTAAGGATATTTTCGTCTTTTTAAGATACGTAAGTTTTTGCTCAATTGGCACTTGGCAGGTGGGCGATTGGGCAGATTAGGAAGCAGAACGCAGTGGGGGATGGGATCTCATAAATAGTAAAGGCATGGGGGTAGTTTTGTCTTTTTGAATTCCGACAAGTTTGCTTTAGTGGCGTTATTTTATTGGCTGAAGCTATCAGGGTATTAACATTGGATAGGAAATTTATTTATTTATTTTTGTTGAAATACAAGGTTGGAAATCTTTTCTTGAAGTGGTTCTCAGGGAAAATAATAATAATAATATTTTTTCTTGAAGTGAACAGGAGATTGCATATCTTGTTAATTAAGCATGTTTCTTCGCACATGGTTTTTTTTTATTATTTTAAAGGATAAATGAACTTCATTATATTAACAAAACACTGGTCTATTTGTTTTTTAATTTAAAAAAACTTAGATTGATAGATAGATTTGAACTATATACCTTATAATATAATAAATATAAAAGAACTATTAGATTCTTCATGCAATCACATTACATCTCAATCTTATTTAAAGCCTCTTTTTTTTTTTTCGTTTTTCTTTTGAGCATGATTATAGTACAGGTACAGCTCAATTTTCTGAATTATGTTTACATTTCAAATTTCATTTGTTGAATAATGCTTTGTTTGGTTCAACCACTCAAAATACTGATCTTAAAATTTTTTTTGTCTTTTTCCCAAAAAATTTTTGTCTTTTTCCCAAAAATTTTTTTGTCTTTTCTGAAAATTCAAAAAAATTTATTATTAAAACTTAAAAATCTCAACTCAAACTACTCCACCAAACGGATCATAAAAGTTATAATGATATGAATTGTTAAAAGTTTTGTTATTACATAATAAAAAGCAGTTTAATTTTGAAAAGGTCTATTGCAGGCCTTTATTTAATAAATTTTTAAAACGTATGTCACTAGAAGAATTAAAAAAAGATTGTAATGTAATTCTGTCCTTTTTCCTTTTTTCTTCTGAATATTCCATATGATGGGAACAATACTACGAAAAATAAAATAACATTCCCTGTCCAGAAGGCATCTTGAATGACTAATTTATTTCTCTCTTGCTCTAGTCTCTGTCCATTCCGTGTGCTGATGATTACATATATCTTTCTTGGGAATTGTTCTGGTTCAGCATCTGCTTTTTTATCTTCTTTTTTCCCTTTTTTTTTTTTAATAATATATCCAAACCATGTTGAAGAATAATTTTTTTTATGATCTTTTTGCACATGTAAAAATCAAATCTTTGCCTTTTGCATAAAGAATGTGAATTAAGTAAGGACCTAAGACATCTTTATAAGCAAATTAATGAACCGTGCCATGCTTCAAATGAAAAGGTATTGCCAAAAACAATGTAAACCTTAACCATCCTGTTTGATGAGCTAATAGTTATGATTTTCAACTTATCCCAAAAAAAAAAAAAGATATGATTTTCATTATGACATACACACACATTCTTTTCTTTCTAAACCTAACCAGACAAGACAATCACACCTTATTCCTTTTTTTTTTTTTTAATTATTCTTTTAAATGTTATCTATCATCAATATTTATTAATAATAATGATACAAATTAGAAGTTAAATTTGTCTCATATCAAATCAAGTTATTATGTCGTCACGGTGTTTGCAAATAGAGTGCACACCTTTTCTATCGAGTTTTTTAAAAACAAATTCTACCAAACCTATTGAATATGGTGCAAGAGCTAAAATTTATATGAGATGATGAGTTTTAAGCCGACTCATTTGCATGACATGACATGATATCAAAACTAATATAGAGCAGGGTTGTATCCAATTCTTTTACTTTATGTAACGTGATAGTCCTATTTTACCATTCCATGTGACAATCCATCACTTATAGGTGAAAAATAGCAAATGCTCTTTTTGTCAAAGGAAGCAATGTTGTTGTGTTCCTTTCCTTCAAACTAATTTGGGCACAACAGGTCCCATAGATACATACAAGTACAATGATCAGTTTGAAGTGAATGTCTTCACTATATTATTAACATTTTACAAGTAAAAGAAGAGCGCCTTTTTCAGCTTGATCTGACAGCGTCTATAGCAACAACTAAGTCGTCAAATTTGGCCCCAGTAACTTCCTTTACAATCTTGCTGTCCTTCAAAATCTTGAATGTTGGAACCACCCTAATCCCAAGTTCCTTAGCCAGTGACTGTCAACAAAGATCAAAACCAAGAGAAAAAGGAGTTGTACTTACTTAGAATATGTTAAAAACTCCTGTGCTCTCACTAAGCATACAAGCACATACATAGACACACACACACACACACATACACACACTAAAGATGAGTACTGGCAGACCTTGTTGTCTTGATTACAATCCAGCTTTAGAAAGACAACGTCAAGATACTTCCCCGATAGTTCTTGAAATTTCGGGGCTATCACCTTGCAAGGGCCACACCTGCAGGGTTAGAGAAAGAATCACAAGTCAAGCGAAAGTTATCTCTAATTTGAAGGCCAAAGAAGTTGGGGAAAAAGCACCAGTAATCTTAACCAAAAAAAAACTTTCTCCCCATTATTGTGCTGATTCAAACACTGTCCAAGGCCTAATATACATCGTTTTCAACAACGAAACAATGATTTTAATGCTAAAGCAATGAGGTAATAGCAATGAACATCAGGACTCTACTAGGAAATGTGGTCCAAAGAATTTCAATAGTGTTTCCATGAACAATTCTTTGTGGGGAATGGATTTTTTTGACAGTGGAAATGCCATAAAGCGCAAACCAAGATCCATGATACGAAAACCACGATCAGAATGAGAAAGGAAAAGATGATGTATGGTAAAAGTACATATTAAATCTACAATTGCAGCTTTGAGACAGAGAATAGGGAACTCAGTAGCTAAAGTTGGATCTTTTAAGCCATCAATAAAAACGTTGGATTTCTTTATTAGTCATACGAAATTCGCATTTTCAAACCAAAAAACCTGTTTATCACCTCAAAATACTAGACCTGAGACGCAAAATCCCAAACCAACAGTACTTTTTTTTATTTCCTTACTCCAAACTGATAGTACTTCCAGTATTGCAACAACTTCCAGTATTTTACATAGCAACCGAAACTAAAACTAAGCAATTAGATACCCAAACAGAAGAAAAGGTTCCAAATTTCAAAGCCTGCATTTTCTTGAAACCAATTAGTGTGATTTCTTCAGTATTGGGGCGAAGCTTAAAGCCGTATCTTCACTTCTTCAGCTAGTCATACTTGAATTCGACAATTTAAAAAAGAAAAACAAGGTGCTTTTACATTTCTCAGCAACACATACAAAAAGTCACCTTTTTTAGCTATTCGACTTCTCTCGGGAAACAAACAGAAAGTTAAGGAGCAACACGAGTTGTGGAAGAATCATACCATTGGGTGTACATGTCGAGAACGACGGTCTTGTCGCCGGCGGCGTTGACGATCGGCCAGAAGTTGTCTTTGTTGACCTCGGTGACCTTCCCGACGGTGGGACCCACGGTCTCCAAGCTTGACCTAACACCATAAGTTCTGTAGGCCCCTGCTTCAGCCCTGTTTCTGCTACTCAACCTCAGAACCACATTCTTGTTCGAACCGAAGCAGCCGGAGGAAGACGACGACGGCAGCGCGACCTGCTGCCTCGCGGCGCAGGATAAAGACGGCGGTGATCGGACGGACTGAGGAGAGAGAGTACTGCAAGATTGGAGAGCCATTGTTTTTGGTGGTCGTGGAGAGCTCGAGGAGAGAGTGTCAGAAGAATCCGTTAAAAGACAATAAAATAATGAATCCGATTACTGAAATTACCTTTTTGCCCTTCCAATTTCTGTGGTGGTCGTGAAAGATGGTGGTGCTACTTTCGTCGCTTCAGATAGTTTTCGCTGTAGTATTGAGTGATGAAACGACAATACTAGCCTTCGGGATATTGTCGACGTGGCTTCCTGTTGGGGGTTGTTTTGGTCATTTGGTGAAATTTTGGTGGGGCCCAGGGCATGTAATGAGAGCTGTGGATGGCGTGAAAGGGTTGGAGGGAAACGATGCGATCAGTTTTGGTTCTTTCTTGGTTGTTAAAATGACGAAATAGAGCTTGGGAAGCTGTTTCGTTGTACAAAAATCAAGTCGTGTTTTGGTCATTTTGGTTGATATTTTTACCTCAAGTGGCGGACTTACAACATCGTCCACAAAAATGGGAGGAAGGCTTGCTCTAAATTATTATTTTTTCGAATTTTTGTTATTAAAATAATAAATTGGATTTTTTTTTTTCTTGAAAGTTACAGTAATATGTGTTGGCGCATATTAAACACAAGAGGAATTAAATTCTAAGCATTTATTTGATATTTAAGTTTAATTCTAATTAAATATATTTTTTATCTCAATTTTTATCTTTTTTTAAAAAATTTATAAGATTTATAATTAATTTTTAAAAAATCAACCAGTTTCAACTTAAAAGTTTCGTCTCCTGTTAACTTGGGGGAGTTTGGTGGAGTAGTTTGAGTTGAGATTTTTTAAGTTGGAATAGTAAATTTTTTTGAATTTTCAGAAAAGACAAAAAACTTTTTGGGAAAAAGACAAAAACTTTTTGGGAAAAAGACAAAAAAAAGTTTGAGTTGAGTTGAGATGAGATGGTTTACCAAAGATGCCTTTAAGGGGGAGTTTGGTGGAGTAGTTTGAGTTGAGATTTTTAAGTTGGAATAGTAAATTTTTTTGAATTTTCAGAAAAGACAAAAAATTTTTTGGGAAAAAGACAAAAAAATTTTGAGATGAGATAAGATGAAATGGTGTATCAAACGAGGCCTAATTAGAGATAAATGGGTCTTCTAAAACGATCTCTAAAAGTTGTTGTTTTTAATTCTCTCTCTTCAGTTCTCCAACGATCCGTGGCTCGATGGTCTCAAGTGTCTGATTTAGATCCCTCTTTTTGAGAAAGGGTGTGGGTTCAAAACCCATCTCTTTTGCTTTTTTATTTATTTTTTTATTTATTTATGTTTTCCTTTTTTCGTTCGTTTTTTTTTTTTTAATAAAAAACTTCTTTAATTCTTTACTTCTTTTTTGTTTCCCTTTTTTTTTTTTTTGTGTTCTTAATTCTTATTTTTTATTTTTCTATTTTTGCATAAATTAATCATAGTTTTTTCCCAATACGTTCCTAGAAATTTTTCCCATTTTCCTTGAAAGAAAGAGTGGATCTTAAATTCATATATGAAATATGTAAGAAAAACTTTCTTTTATGCAATTTTCAATAATTAAAAATAATAACACAATGAAATTTAAAATAATTTCCATTGAATTTTGAAATTGTTCCTATAACAACTTTTTTCTTCTTGCACAAAAATAATTTACGCATTATCAATTATAAAATTACAATATCTCATTAAGTAAAACTTATCAAATTACAATATTAATTACCGTATTTTTGCTAAGCATGAAAAAGAGTGGGGTGTGAGATGTCATGTTCATTCTATGTCTTCTAAAACAGTACTTACAAGTTTAATTAACACTTTATTATATGTATCATATCATATTTTATTATTGTAACTTCTTATTAAAAGGAGTCTATTTTATAAAAGGTTTTAATAATTCACAATCTATCCATCTTTCAGTTACAATAGTTCAAGGCAATTATATTTTATGAAAGGTTTTAATCACTTACAATCTACTCATCTTTCAGTTGTAATTATTCAAGGCAAATTAAATGCTCTAATATATATATATCGCATCATATTTTATTATTATAACTTCTTACTAAAAAGTGTCTATTTTATTAAAGATTTTAATTATTCACGATATATTCATCTTTCGGTTGTAACTATTCAAGATAACTATATTTTATGAAAGGTTTTAATCATTCACGATCTATTCATTTTTCGGTTGCAACTGTCCAAAACAACTCTTATTTACGAAAGGTTTTAATCATTCAAAATCTATTTATCTTTTGATGGCAATTGTTCAAAGCAACTCTTTAATATTTATATTAAACAACACTTATAAGTGTGTTTGTATGTTATTTTTAGTTTCAATAATTCAAAATAATTGTGGGAGAATCATAATTTTAACTTGTGAAATTTATATCATAATAAAACTAAAAAGAGTGGGTTTGGGTTGTAGTATTAATCTTTTGGTCGTCCAAAACGACATCAGAAAAGGGTCATTTTTTACTCATTTACATATGTCGTTTGACAAATTTGCTGGTCACCTCTTCGTACTCTGTCAAATAGAAGTTGTTGTTTTTCACTCTTGCAAGTGCCATTTGACAACTTTCAAATAGATGTTGTTGTTTTTCACTCTTGCAACTACCGCTATTTGACAAATTTGTTGGTCAAAACCTCTTCATGCTCTTTCAAAAAATATGTTTGCAAACACGCACTGGTTACTTTTTCTTCTTCACTTCAAAGTGCACTTCCCATTTCTTATTCATCATCTTCTTCTTTTCTTTCCCTTTAATATCTCAAAATCAGTCTTCTTCTAAATTTTTTTTTATCTAATCTTGAAATCTAGGTCTTTATATTGGAAGTTAATCTCTTCCCCAAATTTCTTTCCTCTGTGTGTGTGTATGTTTTTTTTTTTCCTTTTTATTTAAAGTTGTTTGTTTTCATTAATCGTTTATTGATTTCTTCATTTCATTAGGTTGTCCAACCCTCCCGTTGTAGCCGCATGGTTTACATAGTCTCTCATAAGATTGATGTCTACAACTGAGGTGCTTGGTGGGACGACTGAATTTGGTATTTTTCCTTTTTCTTTTTCACCTGTTTATTCTTAATTTTTTTTTTTTTTACTCTTCTTTTCCATTTTTTCCCCCTTTATCGGTTTATTTTTATCCCTCCTTTCAAACATTGTATTGAATCAAGTTCCCTCAACTTTTAATTTTGGCTTTTTTTTTTTTTTCCCCTATCTTGCAATCCTTTAAACGACATATTAACTAAAAATGCAACAAAATTAATATTAAAAAAAACACCAAACAACATTAACTAACGAATAAAAAAACATTTCAAATAGTTTCAAAATTAACATAAGAAAAAAAAAAACTTGAAACAGGTAAAAATTAATTCAATACGTACTATCTACTTTTTTGTTATTAAGGAAAAATAGTTTAAATGATTGTATTGCATCATGTATTATTATTACAACTTCTCATTAAAAATGACATCTATTTTAAGAAAGACTTTAATCATTCACAATCTATTCGTCTTTGAATTGTAACTATTCAAAATAACTCTTAAATATTTAAACAACACTTATAAATGTGTTTGTGTGTTATTCTGTTTTTAATTCAAAACAACCGTAAGAAAATCATATTTTTTCCTTGTAAAATTCTTATGTTTGTAACCAATTAAACTTCATCGTACAACCTCTATCTTAAGTAATTGGTACATAATGATTTCTCAACATATCCTAACAATACTATGAGAGCAAGTTCACCTTATACTGTTCATTTCTAGGTCGTCCAAAACAGTTTTATATTGTTGTTGTATTTAAACTTTCTATTCTCTATATTGTCGTTTAATCTGTATTCCCCTTGCCGTGTATGTGTATTATTTTCCTTTCTGAGGTTTGTTACCCCCAAAAAAAAAAAAAAAAAATTTCTTTTTGAAACTTTCCAGAGTGTAGGTGACCATGATGCAAATTTATTTCTAAAAAATCCCCTTTTTAGGTTTTTTTTTTTTTTTTAATAATGATTTCTCCTTTTTCTCTCTTTCAACATCATGTTTTTTCTGTCCTTCTCTCTCTTTTTCATTTTTTTTTTCACCCAACACGTATCTGCAAATTATTGTTATATATTCCTAAAGGGGCTTATATAAGCCTCTTGCAAACGCCGCTTATGTAATTTTTCTCTTTTTATTTTTATTTTTTCAACAATGGTTTCTCAATTTTCTATTTTCCAATATCATGTTTTTTTTTTCCCCTCTATCTCTCTTCTTTTTTTTTTTTTTCACCCCTCCCCGAGCACGTATTTACACATCCTAACAATACCAAAAGAGTGGATTGTGAGATGTACTATTTATCCTACGTCGTCCAAAATGATTTTTTCCATAGTTTAATTCTTTCCAAGAGTCTCCTTCTTAATAATCATTTGCAAGTTTATACCGTTAGACAAAATGGTTGATTGGTGTTAGGCATAATGCCAAATCATCTTCTTACAAGCAGGTGCGTGTTCATGATTATTCTTTTTTTTTTTTTTTTCTTTTTTTCCTTTCCTTAAAACAGTTTGTTGCAAACACCACAATGCTTTTTCTTTTTTTAGAGAAACATTTTAAATGTTTGCAAGCATTCAATTAAATGCTCTATTATATGTACGGTATTATTTTTTATTATTGTAACTTCTCACTAAAATGAGTGCATTTTATGAAAGGTTTTAATCATTTATAATCTATTCATCTTTTGGTTGCAACAATTTAAAGCAACTTATTTTCTGAAAGGTTTTAATCGAATACAATCTATTAATTTTTGATTGTAACTGTTCAAGACAACTATTTAATATTTAAACAACATGTATAAGTGTATTCATGTTTGTTTAGTTTTCATTCATTTAGAACAAATATGAGGAATCATATTTTTGCTTGTGAAATTCGTGTGTTTATAAGTAATTAGACTTATCACGCAATCCCTTGATCAAGTAATTGGTCTGCATTAATCTCTCGCTCTCTCTCTATATATATAAACACTTGTTTCTCTCTCTAATAAAAAAATACACCGAAATAAACGTTTTTGTTAGATATAATTCTCTCATGCACGTGAGCATGGAAAAGAACTTAAAACATGTATGTTTGGAGAATTGGAGGAAATGATATTTTTCTGATTGAAAAGGTTGTAGTTGTTGTTTCGCTCTTTCGCAACATTTTTTTTTCTTTTGTGAATCCAGTAATGAAATTATGATATATATAGAATTGCTATTTTTCAAAAAACTCACTACAAAAAATATTAGATATTAATTTTTTTAAACTTTAGATCCGTACATATATACTAAACTAAAGACATTTGATAGTTTTTACTAAGCTATATTAATTATAAAATCTACAATATTAATTATTTTAATATGTATATAACATGTGCGTTGCACGTATACAAACTAGTGTTTATAAATAATTAGACTTTTTTATGTAATCCTCGCATAAATAATCGGTCCGCATTAATCTCTCACTCTCTTTTTATATGTATATAATTATTTATTTCTCTCTCCAAGGTGAAAATACACCGACACAAATATCTTAATGGATATAATTCTCTCACAGACATAAGTACGGAGAAGACCTTAAAACATGCGTGTGTGGAGAATTAGACGAAATTAATATTTTTTAATTAAAAATATTGTGGGTGTTGTTTCACTATTCTGTTATTAGATTTTGAGAGGTTTAGAAATAATATTTTTTGAAAAACTCACAATAAAAAAATATTAATTATTAATTTCTTAATTTTAGATTCGTACACATGTACTGAATTAAAGATATTTGATAGTTTTTATTAATCAATATTAATTATAAAATCTATAATATTAATTACGATAATATGTATATAATAGGTGCAACGCATATATGCAAATATTAGTGGCCAATCAAGTTAACGATGTGAAATCAAGAAAAAATAAAATAAAACCAAAAAGCTAGAGATCTTTTTTCCTTTGTTTTCCCTCTAAACCTGTGTATATGTATATATATTATTGACGTGGCAATGTGGATAAACCTTCAAGATACAGTTGCCAACTTGTATCAATTGCGACAAGACGTGTTGACAAACTCCCATCGGTTTTATCTCGGCCGGCAAATTTATAATAACAACTGTATCTGTCTCCAGTGCGTTGTAAATTAAATGTGTCAACACCTACAGACTTCTTGGTTGATTATCCATCAATGTAAATCTTGGCGGTGTTTACTTCTGCAAGAGTAGTTTTTATATAGAACCAATGGTGGTCCTAATGCTATTGATTATTGGTCATCGATCAATCGAGAAATTTTATTGATTATCGGAATTTTGTTAAAAAAATCTTACATATGCTTAATTTCATGTGTCGAGGTGTATATAAGTTATTGGACTTTGAACATATATATATATTTTAAGTACCATCAAACTTTACTAATTGATCCATTTTTATTAATGCGTTTTAATTTAAGATTGGCATCTTTTTTGAGTAGTTATAGTAATTCATTAATAAAGATGAAAAATTTTACTTGAAAAAATTGAACACTTTCAAACTCTTTGTATTTTTCTAATCTCTTTTTAATTACCAACAATCTTAATTTACAATAATTAAAGCTAAAACAATCCAAATGACAAAGATGAAAGTTTTCAAAAATATCGTTAATATGATACCTTTTTAATGTACAATGGGTGTGTGTGGACAATAATTGTCAACAATGCATTACATGGCAATGTCTCTCCACAATGCATGCATACATGATACCTCCTTGACAATACAAGCTCCACATTCTATGGGAGAAAAAAAAAATCATATTGGTAATTTGATATTTGGTGGCACAAATTGGAATCCACTTTGTTTTGTATTTTTGTATTTTGTATTTCATTTTTGGTTTGTTTTGTTTTGTTTTGTTTTGTTTTTTGTTTTTTGTTTGTTTGTTTGTTTGTTTTTTTTTTGCATGGCCTGCCCATATGTACACAGAACTCCACAAAGTGAGGAAGAAGAAGACAAATAATTTGGCTCGGGGGAAAAAATAAACAAAAAAAAAAAAAAAAAAAAAAAACACACGCACACACAAGAAGAACATTGATAGTGCCATTTGGTACAATCTTTCATGTGATATCCAAAACAAAACCGTACGCTTGTCACGTGTCTCATCAAACGATATTTATTTAGTTGAAAAATGCAGATTAAAATACGTTATTATTCAAGCAATATGGGGAAAAAATTATCAAGGAAAAATTCGTTCGATTAGAGTTCCAAAACAAAAGTTTATGTTTTTTCAAATCCAAAAAAAAAAAAAAATACAACAGCCATAGAAATTTTGTTTGGTAAATAAATATTATTGTTTGTAAATGATTCAAAAAATAAAAAAGGTGAAAGAGTTGCCATGATCCTAAAAAAACACATGCAAAAAACATCTTACCAAATAAGATTTTGAAAATTTAAGAATTATGTTTTCAGATCAATACTTTTAAAATTAAATATTTTCAAAACACAAGTTATAAAGCGCATTTGGTTTTGGAGTGCAAACCAAACAACATCTTTGCAGTTGGAATCCAAACCAGTGCAATCCACACCTATGTGATAGTCCTATAATTGTAATTTATTCAACAACGTACAATGTAATTTAACAATTATGTGGGTTACAATTTCTAAGATAGTTATTTAATGCTTGCTTTAAGATTGTCCCATTCTAGTTTTAGCCAAACAGACTTTTGCAATTTCAGAGAGAAAAAATATACTTTCCAAAAGCCAAAAGTCAAGGCACAACATGACATAACCAAACAAAAATAGAATAAAATAAAATTCGTTTTGAAAAAAAAAAAAAAATCCAGTTACATGATAATCATTTTAAGAAACAATGCTAGATGTATAAAGACAGCCTTTCTTTTTGTTTATTTATTTTTTCTTCCAAGACCAAGGAGAGAGATCATGGACACAGATAATATATGTGGAAATACATGGATGAATGGCATTTAAAAAAAAAATTAATAAATGATCCAATTTTGTAAAATTATCAAATTAACCTTTTTTTTTTTTAAATCAATCAGTGATTGATATGTGATTGATTGATATTATAACATCTATTGATTATAATCAACTACGTGTTTATTTTTTCTAAATAATTTTTTTTGATAATTTTATTTAAATAAGTGTTTAAAAACAATATATTTCCTATATTATAAATTATATTAGATATAATATCAGTCATAAAGTCACAAACTATGTAGCATAAGAAAAAAAATAAATAGAAATTGCAATGATTTTTTTTTTTTTTTTTTTAAGGTGATGAAGTTTGCATCTGAAAAGTCATAAGGGGTGAGTGGGATGAGATTTGAGAAAGAGCATTTAAGGCTGGCCAAAGTTGAGCTGTAGAGGCAAAGAATTTGTGGGTGGGAGAGAGAGAGAAACGTGAAGGAATGGAAAGAATCAAAGAAATATACAAGAGAGGGGAAGGCAGATAATTAGCCCACATGAGAAACCAGGAAAAAAGGTTGAGTGCGTGGGGTGGTTCCAATATTTAGTTTCATGAATCACAACCTTTTGGTTTGTTTGAGAGGACAATTTTAGTTTTAGTTTACGTTTAGTTTATCAATTGGAGATTAAATTTTGAAGTTAGAGTTGGTTGACTTTTCAAAAATTAGTTATAAATTTTATTGACTTTTTCAGAAAAAAATAAAATTGAGATGAAAGAGTATAGTTTAGTTGAAGTTAAACTTAAATGTCAAACAAAACTTTAGATTTAAAAAAAAAAAAAAAAAAGCAACTAACCTCGATGTCAAGAGCTTTTTACTGTGAGAATATATCGAGAGTGTATATAATCATAATCACAATCAGAATAGAAGAAATGTATATAAATTATAAAAATATGACGATTAAAAACAAAATCTTATTAATAAAGTATTCTTTCATGTCTTGTCGAGAATTTTTTCATAAGAATCCATCAATGATATGTCGATGAAATTTTTATAAAGTGTGATTTTTTTTAATTATACTAAAATGTTTTAAAAGCAAATACGAAGATTTTGTTTGTAGTAGACAATCGGCAAAACAATTATTAAACCAAGAAAATGCAAGGAGAACCACACCACCACGATCGATTTCTTTACCCCCACCCATGTTTAAAGTTGTATATTTTATTTATAATTATTTTTGCAATAATATGATGAGAAACTGCGGATTTTCAACTACTTGACCTCCACACAAGTAACACATAAATTGTAAGCCTTGAGTAATAACGTTAGATAAGAGAGAAATCACGGTTTTTTTTTTTTTTTTTGAAACTAAAGTACCATTGCCTTTAAAACTCCAAGGGAAAGAAATTGCACCAAAAACGTTGACTTTGTTGCATAAAGCTAAAGGCAAAAAGAAGATCGGATGAAGCGACTAAAAAATCTCCCAAGATCAAATTAAAATTAAATACACTAGCAAAAATAATTGCAGCTTACTTTACATTATTCGATAGGGATTTAGAGGTAAATAACAATTTTTAATAAGTTTTTGAGCAAATTACCGAAGTTTTTAAAAATTATTTAAAATGTTCATTTTTAAAATGGTCAATTAATTTTTTTAAATAGTTAATCATTAATTGACCACATAGTATTGTCAATCCGGTCAATCATTGATTAATTATGGTCAATCACCGATTAACTGATTAACTACGGTCAATCACTGATTGATTATAATGTAAATCATCAATTTACATAATTAATTAATGATTGATCATAATCAATAACTAATTAAAAAAATAAAAAAAATGGAAAACGATCATTTTACTAAATAAAAATAGTTTGACCATTTTTTTAAGTAGGGTGCTAAAAAAAAAAGCTAGCCTAATTTTGCAATTGGATTTTCACTAATTTTTTTTTAATTTGAAGATGAATGGATTTGAATTCTATATTTTTTAATAAAGTAAGTGTGAAATTATTATTAAATTATAAACATAATGATATTTTCATTATTTTTTTTAATTGTGTCAATTTCCTATCTCGATACTGACTATGCTTGCTAGGCATTTCAAATTTCAACCCATAATTGAAACAATTAATTGATATATCCTCAGAGTATAATTATAAGTGTCCTACAGAGCCTTAACCAATAAGTTTACAAAAGAAGTTGGTATAGGGATAGAAAAAAATAACAACAAAGAAAGAGATTGAGACGTTAATTTAACATTAAAAACCGCCAAACAAAGAAAATTTATTTTTGAAGAAAACAAGAAAAACAAACAAATGGCAAGGAAAAAAAAAAAAAAAAAAAAAGAACGGAAGAGAGAAAGAAACAATGCGGACGACGTTTACTATTTTCCAAACATAATATTGTACAGGAAGACGTGTCCTTTACCATTGAAAACAAGTCTTCTCTCTCTTTCCTTTCCTTTGCGCCTTCTTCATGACCTTTATTTCTTTTACCTCTCTCGTGAAATATATTTATATATGTACACATATATATATAAACACATCTATATATATATTGGCGTTGAATTCCTAGCAAAGCCCACCTCCTTAAACCACCCAAAAAATTCAATCTTTTCTCTCCAGAGATTTCGGGTTCTAGTCAATATTGGGTATTCACCAAATAAGATTGTTTCTTGTTTTTTTTTGGTCTTTAATGGATCTTCGAATGAGATTGATTTTGCTTGGCGGTTTGTTGTTCTTCGCTCTGTTTGCGAGAGTTTCGGCGAACTTTGTGTTCCCCGTCGAGCATAAGTTCAAGGGCAAAGACCGGTCCCTTAGCGCATTGAAGGCCCACGATGCCCGCCGTCACCGGAGAATTCTCTCCGCCGTCGATCTGGAATTGGGCGGCAATGGCCTCCCTTCTGAAACCGGGTATGCCTTTTCCTATTTTTGCAATCAATTTCGTTTCTTTTTTTTTTTTTTGGTTATTTTTTTTTAATGAATTTTCGTTTTGGTTACCAATACGATGAATAATGATGTTAGATTTCTCTGTTTGAGGTCATAGGTGTTGGGTTGACTTGATTTTGAGATTCAATTATTTTGAGTACTATGAAAATTTTAACAGGATTTTTCGTTGAGGCACCGATTTCATGTAGATTGGAGGACGTTTTTTTTTTTTTTTTTTTTTTTTTAAATAAAATTTTTAAATCCTTTTTGAGGTTTATATGTTTGGTAATTTTAGGTGTCCCTGTCCGAGACATTGTTGACTCCAGTCATTAGATCCATAACATATATATGGTATAAAATTTTACAGGAGATATCAATCCATATGTATATTTATTTCATTGGATGGAATGATGTGGTAAATGTAACATCTGTTTCTTGATATGGATATTTATTTCTGATGCCACGACCACATCTGCTCTGTATCAATTCTGTATTTGAACTTATTGATCCGAAAAAGGGGAAAAAAAAAAATTGAACCAATTTATTTTGTTGCCTAGAGGATGAACGGTAAAAGGGCATAGAGAATTATGAAAAGCGAAAATCGCACTTCTGTTTTGTATAGTATAATATAGTCTCGTGAGATTCCAATAGTAAAAGTTTGACAAGTACTATGTTTGCTTTATTTTATTTATTAAATTATTCAATTTGGCTGCTGCTGATTTGGTTTGGTTGCTTTAGGCTGTACTATGCAAGAATTGGGATCGGGTCTCCTCCGCAAGATTATTTTGTGCAAGTTGATACAGGAAGTGATATTTTATGGGTGAACTGTATTGGCTGCAACGCGTGTCCCAAAAAAAGCAATCTTGGTGTATGTCTTTTTTAACCCTTACTATTTCTTTTGTTGGATTGTAATTTTAGCATTTTTGTCTTGCGTAATCCCAGAATGTTACTTTTATTTTCATATGTTTTGAGTGTTAATCACGATTCTTATCGTCTTTGCCGGACTATGTTGATGATTTATCAAATAGACTTTTGTATTTTGAATGTTATACGACAGATAGATCTCACGTTATATGATCCAAAGAGCTCCACAACTTCAAAATTGGTTACTTGTGATCAAGATTTTTGCACTTCCAATTTCGACGGTACACTTCCTGGTTGCAGGCCGGAGTTGCTATGCCCATATAGTGTCGTTTATGGAGATGGAAGCTCAACTGCCGGATACTTTGTGAAGGATACTTTACACTTCAACAAAGTGACTGGAAACGGGCAAACCGGACCAACAAATGGGAGTGTAATATTTGGGTGAGTGTAATTTCCAGTATTGCCCTTTATTGTGTTTGTCAAGGTTTTCAATAAAGATACGAGTGTTCTCATAATTGCCTTTTTTGGAGTAGATGTGGCGCCAAACAATCTGGGGAGCTGGGTACATCTTCTGAAGCCCTTGACGGAATCCTTGGTTTTGGACAGGCAAATTCATCAATGCTTTCACAGCTTGCTTCAGCTGGAAAGGTGAAAAAAGAATTTGCACACTGCTTGGACACTATAACTGGCGGTGGAATCTTTGCCATTGGGGAAGTGGTGCAGCCACGGGTGAATACAACTCCGTTGATCCCTAATCAGTAAGTGATGCTGTATTTCAGAGGCTTTTTTGTAGTATGACTTGCATTGTTTGTCCTGGCTGTGTAATTTATCTTTATATTGCGAATGAGCGGAACATTCCAGTCATTTTGGTGACATATGAAAGTTGGAGTTATCAGTCAAGTTTTGTAATTCTCATGCTTGTATAAGAAGTTTTTGCTTATTCAATATACATGTCTTTTCTTGACCAGGCTAAGTCTTGGCATTTGAATGTTTTCATAATTTACTTCCATTAACTATCTTAGGGCACATTACAATGTTATTATGAAGGCAATTGAGGTGGGTGGTGATGTTCTCCAACTTCCCACAGATACATTTGATACCTCCAATGGGAAAGGAACAATCATCGACAGTGGTACAACCTTAGCTTATCTTCCAGAGGTGGTTTATCAATCGTTGATGGCTAAGGTACACCAATGTTCAACTGTTATTCGTTTGAATTTTTGTTTTTTGTTTTTTTAGTTTTTTTAGTTTGAAGTTTACCTACACATTCGTATATATTATTCTTTTCTAAATAAATATAGGTTGTGGCTCGGCAGCCCGGATTGAAATTGCATACTGTTGAAGATCAGTTTTCGTGTTTCCAATTTAGTGGAAAGTAAGGCACTATTGGCAACTGTTACCTTGCAGTATCTTTACTTTAGCATTTTGATGCCCAACTTTGAAGTTAAATTTTTAGCACAGCTTCATCAATATATTATCGGCGATGTTATGTCTTGAGATGCAAGGCTTTTAGTAACCATCCACCTTATTTGTTCTTTTAATATGCCCGTGCAGTGTCGATGATGGATTTCCAATTGTCAAATTCCACTTTAACCAGTCTCTTACTTTGACAGTCTATCCTCATGAATATTTGTTCCAGATTCATGTAAGTAATTTTTTTTTTTTTACAAATCTATGTAATTCGAATACTCAATGTCAATCCCTAATCTCTAGATATACATTAGAGAGATGCATTCTTGGATATAAACAATATTTGTTGCGTGTCTGTAGGAGGATGTTTGGTGCATTGGTTGGCAGAACAGTGGGTTGCAATCCAAGGACGGAAAGGAAATGACTCTTTTAGGAGGTAAAGTCTAGAGTCACTTGTCTAAACAAGCAAGAGAAACACCGGCATGTTATAATAGGTCGAGGCAATATATAACTTGATTGTTCGAATGATTTAAAACGGAACTTAATATACTAACTTCTTCTCTGTCTATACTTTCCGTTTGTTTACCTTTCTGATTGTTTCCAATTGCAGATATGGTGCTTTCGAATAAGCTAGTTTTATATGATCTTGAGAATGAATCTATTGGCTGGACAGAGTATAACTGTGAGTATCTTCGAATGTCTTCTTAGTCCATGGCATGTCCTTTTGGCCTTGGTCCTCTGAATCCTGATGTTTGATGTAAAAAATTAATATAAAAGGCGACCGTCTCACATGTTCTTTCTCTCTCTTTTAACACCTTTTCTTTTAGGTTCGACAAGCATTAAAGTGAGGGATGAAAACACAGGAGCAGTGTACTCTGTTGGTTCTCACAATCTCTCATCAGCATCCAGCCTGATAAATGGAAGAATACTGACATTCTTGTTAATAATGATTGCCGTGCTTCACAATTTTATTTGTTAGACCATTTGAACAGGTGACATACAGACATTCACCATTTTTGTTGTACCATAATTTATTCAATAGAAATGTGTGCCTTGGTGTTATTCTGGATGTTATTTTTGTTTCATGGTACTCGTGTCTTTTTTCTTTTTTCATTTTTTGAGGGAATAAATTTACTTTCAAAGATATCTCAACGTCTTCTAATGATAACATTTCTTTTGTTTCAGAACATTCTCTCATAGCAAAAACCTAATTTATGGTTCTACTAAAACTATTCTGGATAAAAAGGGTAATACAAATTGGTATACAATCTGAATGTGATATAGAACGGTTTTTGTCAAAACACACTTAAAATATGATTTGATATTGAAATGTACACCATGGCTAATTACACTTATCAATATAACTAAAGGCGAGACAGGCTTTACAAGGTTGTCCTCAAAAACTGTACAACAAAATACAGAACTGCCAGAAGTAGCAGAATCTGGTATGCATCTCTTTGGAAGCTGTCATCCCTCTGAAAGAACTGATTGAGAAAAAAAAAAAAAATGTTAGTTTCCAAAAAGCAAGAATTTTGGTTTAAAAAATCAGTGGAAAACAGCAGAGGAACTCACCTTAGTTGGATCGCCAGATGGGTCTGGATAAACCTCAGTGTTTTGTTTTTCTTTTGGGAATATGCTGGACAAGTCTTTCACAAGATCGGCCAAGTCTTTTGCACCCTCAGACACGGCAAAAAGCCGACGGGATGACCAGAAATACGCTTGAGCAATGAACGATGAAGATGATAAATCCCATGACTCTTCATGCTCAATCACCTGCCCACTAATCTGGTTTAGAATAAACTTTGAATTGATCCTCATCACCAAATCTCCTCCAATACCAGCAATGAAAGACTTCGGCTTTCCTCTAACCGTCCACTTGATGCTTAGCTCACTGGTTGATAACATAACCATTTCTTGCACACTCTATTAACAGAAAGAAACAATGATCAAAATAAAACCATACTCATGATTCATTAAAAGTAGGGGGAAAAAAAAGGGAAATCGTAAACGTATCTCTCACCACATAAGGTTTGTCTAGTGCATTGGTCACCCATAACGGTCGCTTGTATTTTTTGCGGCCAGTGAAACTTCTAACCGGATCCTGCATTTTTGAATGATTGTGCACTATGATACTAGTCAGAAACTATATATATGAAGAAAAAGCTTTAACAAAAGAAGAAAAATATTGGTCCTTAAAATTAGGATAAAAGTTCTCATTTTGGTCGCCTAGACTACAATACCAAAGTTTTTAAGGATAAGGTGAAAGGTCTTTAACTATGATTCCAACTTTTTGATACTAATTGACGTGACAAGTAAACTGATTTTATGTGTTTGATTTATCTGGGTGAAGTTACATAAGATACTGACCTTGTATTTAACGGAAACGGCAAAGGTTCCGAGGGCGCGGTTGCCTTCTCTAAGCTCTAGGATGTCACGAACAAGTTGTCTGGCAGTTGATTCCACCAAGGGACTGCTGATACACTCGAACTCATTGCAGAGCTCGCCAAACTCCATTCCATCTACAATCTTATCAGCTTCTGATGTTTCTGTAATTGTCTCAGTAGACACTTCTGTCCTACTAGATTCATTTCTAACTGCAACATTAAAAAAAAAAAAAAGAAAAAAAGATAGCAATTTGGTGATGTTTTGTGTCAGTTAAACTAGAATTTTCTACACACTACTGAGCTGCAGTGAAGAGCAGAATCATTGTCACGATATCAAATTTGTTCCTTCCCCTGTTTCAAAACAGGGGTCTGCAAATTTTTGGTCCCAAAATGTGTGTTAAATTCGTCTTTCCTCTTAAAAAAAAAAAGTGGTTTGATTAGTAATCTAATTGCCCAATTCTATATCTCTGGTGGGCAATTTTTGTTTTTTATTTTTCAATATGTTTTTGGTGTTACATAGGAAGACAGTCTTAGAAAATGAGACCAGAATTACTATTAAATGGGAACTCTTAACTCGCTTAGAAATATCAGTATTTCACACAGTATGGTCCATTTAATGAATACGAATTCCCTATTCTGTTCTTCTCAATCTCATTGCCATAAAGGAAACAAAAAGAAACAGAGTTAAGAGGAAAGAAAAAATCTAACCCCGGAGCGAAAAACTGGGGCGGGAATGGGAGGGCGGAGTGGAAGGCTTGGAGGTGAAAATGCATCGTCTCCGGAAGTTTTTTCGGCGGAGGCCAGCGGTGGCGGTGGCAGTGGCAACGAGAGCAGAGGATGAAACAGAGGCACTCATCTCTCCCCATAGTGTATGTCTAGCAACACCACCCTCTTGTTTTTGGCCACATACAATTTGAGCCTCTCTTGTGGATTTTCCCTCCTCAGTCTCTCGTTTTTGGGATAAGGTGGGCCTTTTTCCTACATACGTGTACCTTCATTCATAGTGTGGCCATTCTTTTTCTTTTTCTTTTTTATTTTTTATTTTTTATGTTTTCCTTCAAAGAATTGGTAGATAGAGCTTTTACATTAGGATGTTTCAAACCCATAAATTGGATTAAAATCATATCAAAATTATATATATATATATATATAAGACAAAATTGACATGACAAAAAGACTCGTTTAAAATTGTATTATAAGGTATTTTATCATAACTAACCAAAGAATTCTCATTAGTGAATTTTGAATCTTTTTCTCTTATGAAACTAACTTGGGGAAAACATTGTATTGATAAAAAAAAACAATTTTTAACCATAAGATAAATTGAAAACATATATGGTAGGAAAAATACAACTAAGAGTGATGGTTAAAAATTGTGTTAGACAATTGATAATATATTTTTACTCGTAGTCTCATATCTGTTATCCTTATAAAACGACATTTATAACTTTTTTAAATTTAATAATCAGTTGATTTCAATGTAACATTTTTCAGTGATATATATTATCTTAATTAATAATTCTAAATATCATCATATTATTTAAAAGTTTTTTTTATAAATTAAAATGAAAGTTTTTTTTTTTTTTTTTTAAAAATCAATTAGTTGTACAAGATAAAGTTAAATCTTATCATTGAAAATGAGACAATTTCTATATTCTTATACCCCCAGCGTGGAAATTATTAAACAAAGGTCGTAACAAAGATAAAATAGTCCTAGGCCATCTGGTTTGAGAAGTGATTGCTGCGTCAGTGAGCAAACAATGATATTATAACTTTTTTGGGGAAGAAAACCGTTTTTACAAAGCCCATCTGACTGGACAATAGAAGTCCATAATAATTATACGAACAATATCAGAAAAAATTAGTGATCTTTTAATATCATTCATTAATAAAGGATTAGTCTTACAACATGTAATTTATTAGTAAAGTCCACTCTTTTATTAATATGATCCACTTCTTTATTAGTATGATATTAAATATCACTAATATTTTTTAATATTTTTTTAATAATATTTGCCCAGACGAAACTTTGATTCTGTCTAGCCGTGTTTTTCCATTTTGGATCCTATCTACAATTCCCCTCCTTGACCGCCTTAATACTTTTTGTCTCTTCTGTTGTTACTGTTTTTCTCTTTTCTAGAGTTGGTTTCTTTTCCTTTCTTCGCATACAAATAGTGTCCCCATTTGGGTTCCAAAGGCAACAATTTTGTATCGACATTGAAAAACAACAATGTCAAAATTCTTTTTCCTTAGTTTTCTCTCTTCAATTTGCATTGTTCTTGGTGTTTCAGTGCTGACTAGAGCAGTTCCTAGAGATGCTCTCATCACATTTCTTCCTGGCTTCAATGGTTCATTTCCATCAAAACACTACTCAGGGTGAGTTTCGTTTTGTGTTTTGATTTGTTATGTGCAAGTTTTCGAAGACATGTTATCGGTTCTATTCAAACTTTCCGTTGTCGGGGACAATGTAGGTACATGACGGTGGGGGATACGCCTCCACAGAATCTATTCTACTACTTTGCTGAATCGGAGAGAGAGCCATCCAAGGATCCTGTGGTTTTATGGCTCAATGGTGGCCCTGGATGCTCTAGCATGGATGGCCTTGTCTATGAACATGGTACATTTGCATGTCTTTGTTTTTTTAATGCATGAACAAAGTTTGAGGTTCAAGATATCATATTTCAACTTCATGTGAATGAAAATTCTGATAAGAATTTGAATTAATTATTTGTTATTCAAAGAATGTTAGGAGAGTTTGTGAGTGTGTGGAGTCTAATAATCAACCTTATATATTTTTCGGGGCACGGTCTGAGAGGCGTGTGATTCTATTGTAATTTTTTTCTTCATCCTGGTGAAAAAATACGACAGCTAAAAGTAGAGGTAGCAGAGGGTGAACTACCACAAATCTTATGTGTTCGTATCTGCCTTTTATCTTTCATGTTATTGCTTGTGGTTGTAAAGGAGTATAGCATCTATTAATCATTCAACTCTTCAAATATTCTTACTTTGTATAGGGCCATTCAACTTTGTGGCGGGGAACACAGATAGTAGTCTGCCAACATTGCACCTCAACGAATACAGCTGGTCCAAGGTTCACAAAGTTTTCTTCTTTCTCCTTCTGGTCTAATATAACTTTGACAATTGCTGATTTCTTCTCAGTTCGCATTAGTCTCTCCCTTTTGCTTAAATTTTCAGGTTTCAAACATTATCTACTTGGATTCTCCTTGTGGTGTTGGCTTCTCTTACTCTAATGACACCCGCACATATGAATCAAGCAACTTAGAAGCCGCTACTTATACACATAAGTTTCTCCTTGAGGTAATACTAATTTGAAACCAATTGTACTACAACAACTAAAGTTTCCTGTCATGTTCATTGTTTAAGTGCTGTTCGTTTTGTGTTCAAAATTTGCCAATCTTACTTATAGTTTTCGATGTGTCTACTTTTTTGAAAAAGTGGTTCAAGGAATACCCAGAGTTCAAATCCAATCCTTTTTATGTAGCCGGAGAATCCTATGCCGGAGTTTATGTGCCGACTCTTGCTTCTGAGACAGTTAATGGTACGGCTATACGTAGTGTCATGTTTGAGCTTTGCAAAATTCAAATTGAAACGGACCGCCAAAAGTGAATTGAAACTGTGGATCTAATATAACTGTTGCAGGAACAGAGAGTGGTGTGGAGCCTACTATCAATCTCAAGGCAAGAGACGACGATTCTTTACACATCCTAAGAATTATCCGCACTATATCATTAAATTTTTAATCACAATAAAACTGTTACTTTCATTCAATTCAGGGATACATGGTGGGAAATGGGGTTACCGATCCGGAATTTGATGATAATGCTCTTGTTCCTTTTGTGCACGGCATGGGACTAATATCAGATACAATGTTTGAGGTGGTTTTAAGTTACAATATATGTTTTTTGATACTAATTGCTAACCTATTGAGCTACTTTTCAAGTCTGATTTTGTGTTTGAGCAAAAATTATTGTTGGTTCACGTCCTAATAGCTTAAGCTTTTAGGAGAATTGGTAACCTAATATGGTATTAGAGCACGAGATCCTGAGTTCAAATCCTTATAATTGCCCTTCCTAAAATTGTCATTGCGTGTTAAGGCTTTGACATGTTCTGGGCATGGAAAATCTTGCAGGAAGTTGATGCTGCTTGCGCAGGAAACTACCACAGTTCTCCTGGTGAAAGATGCAACAAAATGCTTCAGAAAGTCAGCGATGCAAGTTTCTCTGTCCTTTATTTCTTAAAAATTCTTTTCTAGTTATTTTATATTTCTTCATTAGTTATATTTGTTTGAACGCTCTGAAATAGGTTCTTGATGGTCTCAACGTTTACGATATCCTTGAGCCCTGCTTCCACAATCATAATGTGGAAGAGGATGGAAATGGAAACAACAGCCTACCAATTAGCTTCCGGCAATTAGGGATCACAGAGAGGCGACTCCCCGTGAGAAAAAGGATGTTCGGTCGCGCTTGGCCTTTTCGGGCACCAGTTAGAGATGGAATTGTTACACCTTGGCCTAAGTTGATTAGCAATTTCGAAGTGGAATGTACGGTAAGTCTTAAACTTGTCTTTACTTTAGACCTTTGCTGTTGTTCCTGTCTAACAGAAATGAATACTTGATCAGCAAGTTTCAAGTTTGAAGCCAATCTGATCATTTTGACTTCTTTATCTGAATTAAATGAATTCCTGTTCTTTACTTGGTTTGCTTAATTTCTACTGATGGATCTTTAATGTGATTGAAATTAATATTATGAGACAGAACGATAGAGTTGCATCGGTATGGCTAAATGACAGAAATGTCCGGAATGCAATCCATTCAGCCCCGGTACATAATTTGCTTTGCAGCTACTACTTCCTCACTCCAAACTATAAATCTGAATTCAAAAATGCCACTCACTCAATATTCTCGAACTTTAGGTGACTGAGATAGGTGAATGGACGATGTGTTGCGAGTTATCTTTTGATCACAATGCTGGAAGTATGATCCCTTACCACAAAAATTTAACGGCTCATGGATTTCGAGTACTTATATTCAGGTAAACATTTTGCCATGGATTACACAAAGCCTAATAAGTTGTCAAGCACATTAATTTGATGTTACAGAATTAATCGTGATCACATAATTACAGTGGAGACCATGACATGTGCGTGCCGTTCACTGGGAGCCAAGCGTGGACGAGATCACTCGGATACAAGGTTGTAGATGAGTGGAGGCCTTGGAGATCATCAGCTGACCAAGTTGCTGGGTATGCATATGTTTACTTTCCGTACAAATGTACAATAACATAGCAACTAAAATCTCAAAGTTTGTTGTGAGCATGCGAACAAAAGTCCCACATTAGCAACACGTGAAATGAATCATGGGTTTGAAAGGAATTCGGATACTCCTCCTAATAGGTTGACCAGACTGAATAAATCAGCATCTAGAAAAAATTAAATAAGCTTTCTATCTTTAAAAAGTGTTTTTGGATTGTAATCTTTTGCAGTTATGTACAAGAATACAGCAACAACCTCACCTTTCTCACCATCAAGGTTTGTGTATGATGACTTGAAAACTGTTGTTTAGTATTGATTTGAAAGTTCTTATATTGTTTGTTTTAATTAGTGAAAAGGGTGATTTAATTATAAATTGATAATCTATTAATGTCATGCAGGGAGCTGGGCATACTGTTCCTGAATACAAGCCAAGGGAGGCATTGGACTTCTATAGTCGTTGGTTAGAAGGAAAACCAATATGACTTGTGCATATAGATTTATAAAGTAATTATATCTCCATAGTCAAGAGAATAATTACATAAACAAAATGTAAGAGAAAGAGATAAGAAATAAAGAAACAAAGAAAAAAAATATTGATCCAATTGCCAGCCAGGTTTTAACAATTTGCAAATTCTTTCAAATCACATATTTTTTTTGGCAAAAAGTGATCATAGATATCTTCACATCCTCGACCTAGTGAAATTAGAGAAATGGTAACCATTGGGATCATTGATAGACGATAAAGGATTCCTGTTCCTGAGCATTCATCTACTTACATACCAAGAGTTTCAAGAGATTAATATTTGGAAGTGGATCAGCCTATCCCAACATAAAAGTGACAAGACTTTTACAATTGCAAAACTCGAATACATAACCTGATAGAAGCGAAAATCTCAGATAGCACATATTTCAGTTTGCCTTAATTGACCCATAACATTTGTTTCAATGATAAAGAAAAAAGAAATGGTTTAGTCCTTGCTTTGCTAATGACGTGAAAATTGAAACCTATACATAGGCTATAGCTTCCACACTTTCTTTTCTTTTCTTTTTTTTTTTTTTTGTCGAAATGTGCAGGAGAAATTGATTTCTCTCACATTTAAGCATAAATGGTTGGAAAGACATCACTTTTTTGATGAGATAACAAGATTTCTCTCATATTATTGAAGTGATTTGGTCGAAAATACCACAATTTAAAGAAGTGATCTCAAACGAAAGTGACAAGATATATAACTGACATCACACTGAGCAATTAAATAAGAATGCCTTCTTAGATGGGGCTCTATTCATCCCGGATACGTTTCAGGGAAAAAGAAAAAAAAAAAAAAAAAAAAAAGAAAAGAAAAGTGATAGCACCTGTTTGAACCATCATTATCCTTGAAAATGATCAATTATTGTACAAGAAACGTACTATTTTTTTTATTTTCTCTTAAAAGAAAAGTGATAATACCCGTTTGAACCGTCGTTATCATGGATTATGCATGATTGTGACTCCCTCCTTTTACCAACTCTTAATTAGCCATTTGACAAAACTTTACGATCTCAAAAGTTGGTTTGAAATAATCAAAAAGTCAATGAATCCATTTCACTTCTCTAAGATCTGTCAAGAAGTTACTGTTTTTTATGAATTAGTACATTTTTTTAATGAAAAAAAAAAATCAGTGGTACACCTGACTAAGTGCCATTCGATAATATATCGAGTGGAACCCCGATAATTAATAAAATTGAATGGTCTAAACAAGACATCATCCACCATTATCCCCACCATTATCAGTGGTATTGAAAACTACATTATTAAATCACACAAGAAAATGCAAACTAGAAGTACTTGGCATCCAAACTTGGTATGTACTGTCTTTAATTAATTGTAGTAAGTAGCTATCAGTTGAGCCATTCAGCCTCTTTGATTCAGCACTCTTGAATTTAGGCTAAACGACAATAAGAGTTAAATTCAAGTAATTAATTTTCAAACTTTAGCTGAAAAAATTTAACTATACAAAACCTTCATCCCACAATTAAAATATCATTGACATCTAAAAATTCAAAGAATCCTAATAAAGAAGATTATTAATAAAAGAGGGCATTTTCTAAATATAAAATGAATATTTCCAGGAAATTAACAACACTAATAAACACTATAATAAATGTAATTTAGGAGGCTATCTTCCTCATTACTGTAGTTCTCAATCTTAAAGCATTAAAAACTATAAATATTAAGCCTAACAATCCAAACAGAAAAAAAAGGTCTTAAGATAACTTGCATCTCTCAACAAAAAACTAGTCCATCGCCTACTTCTTCACATTGTTCTACAGTCTTCGCTTACGCCGAACTCGTTATTTCACGTCTCTTGAGGGATTGACCCCCTCTTCAAATCTTTACGCGTGTTAAGATCTTCTTGCAAGCAACTTTCATGGATATTCAATAATTGTTGAGCTGCCTGTATAGACCCAAAAATCAAGTTTAGATATGACAAAAAAATTAATATCAACGAGTACTCTTGTAGCATCAAAAACAGCTAAAAGTTTATAACGTTGTAAAGATAAAGTAGTAATGACGTCAGTGCTTTGCTATGTGGGGGAGAAAACGAACATTAAAATTCACATGTGAAACAGTCAAACAAAATAGTGATAGCTAACAACTTAAAAATCAACACAAAAGAGAACCCTAAAAAAAAAAAAAAAAAAGAAGAAAAGAAAAAAAGAATGGAAGACATACCTTCTTGCAATTGTTAAAATCGACACGACCATCTAGAGTTTTGAGAATAATACGATGCATCTCCTCCGCCGGAACATCCACATTAGGCTCTAAGAAAAACCACATTACTATTAATACAGTTATTTGCTTAATTAACCAAGTGCCAAAAATCAAATCCAAGAATCAACAAAATCATTTTACACATCTTTTTATTTAAGATCGTTTTGCATTTTTTATTTTTTTAACCACTGAAGACCATAGGTACCAGCAGTTTTAGCGAGGAAGAAGAATATAGCGGAAGCAAGGTCATGTCTTCTGTGAGCCCCTAACATACTTGCAGCGGTTTGGAAGTCCGGCCACGCTGACAAAACCCTATCTGAGATTTGTTTAAATCCAAGTAGCGACTCCCTTGGAATTTCAATTGCCGAATTAAGACCTTCAGCTGCTAAATAAGCATTATAAGCATCCAATAATGGTTCAGCAGCCTGTGTAGATTAAAAAAAAAAAAAAAAAAAAAAAAAAAAAAAAAAGAATATGAAAGAAGCAACGAATAACAGAAAGAAAAAAAAAAAAAAAAAACTGAAAATATAACTAATGATATTTATACAAAACCAAAGGGTGAGGAAGATAATACCTCCTTACAGAAGTCAAGACCGATAAGAGCTTCTAGTATGGACATAGCATTAAACAGCTTCTTAGTCAAACCATCCATGTTAGGCCCTTAATGAAAACCCACGTTATTATTAATAATAATTAGATTATTAGATGTTCATATTATGGACAACAATTTTGCTTATTTAGGTCATAAAAATTCAATGAACCATCATTAAAAATAGCCCAGATTAAATGCGACTGTATTAATATAATCTCGTGTTATTATAAATATTGCATTGAAAATTGCCGGTTCATATTGTACCTTTATCACCAATAATTGCCTTCTATAAATTTTTTTTTCCTAATCAAATCGTGTTGAGCACAAACAAATCTTCAAAATCATCAAGACATTGTTTCATTCTTTATGTCAATTACTATAATAGTACATAAAAAGATATCAATCTTACGCAACAATTAATCGTTATTTATTATGATTATTATATCCTCTATATATACACAGTTGCATATAAAAACAACAACTTTGCTCAAAATTTGTAAATAGTACAACAGCTCAAAACTCCAAAAACAGCATGAAATTTTGCATCAAAAAACATAAGAGAATCAAAGGGATTATTAAGTACCAGAATTAGAAGCGAAAAAAATCGAAAACATGAGCTCTAAAATTCTCTTTTTTGATGTCCCGGGACACATCGAGGGCACTTTGAAGCTCTGGCCATTTTTCTAACAAAAAAAGATCAATGGCTTCGTTAAATTTGGACTGCGACTCCATCGATAGCCATCTTCTCCGGTCTGCCATCTCTCTCTAGATCTCTTTCGTCTTTGTGTGCGAAATACCTAATATCTAAGTTATAAGAATTTTTTTATTATGAATTGTAATTTATAAGAATTTGGAGTCAAGGGGAATTAATTAAAAAAATAATTTAAAAAAGATTTTTAAAAAATCCAAATTTAAAAATCAAAAAGCGGTTTTTTTTTTTCTTTTTTTTTTTTCAGATAAAGCAAAAGAAACTTTCCTAAGAAATTGATTTTCAAAATTTTAAAGTGTAAATTTAAAAAAAAATTAAGAGCAAGGATTTTTTAAAAAAATTAATTTATAAATAAATGGGTTTTTCGTTTGAGATACGATAGTATATCGTATCAATTAGTCTTTAGAGAATAGTTAAAGCATTAATATACTACTAAATTTTCAGAAAAAAAATTATCCTAAATATGTCTATGTTAAAATTGTATTTTACTACTTCGTAAAAAAAAAAAAAAAAAGTGTAGAATTAAAGCATGTCATTTGTAAAAATAAATTTAAGATCAAAAAAATATTTAAGCATGTTATTTGTAAAAATATTTAAAAAAAATCCAAATTTAAAATCAAAAAAGCGTTTTTTTTTTTTTTCGGATAAAGAAAAAGAAAGTTTCCTAAAAAATTGATTTAAAATTTTAAAAAAAATTTAGGGTAAGGAGGGGTTTTTCGTTTGAGATACGATTATATCGTAAATTAAATGTTTTTTTTAATGGTTAAAGCATTAATATACTACTAAATTTTCAGAAAAAAAAAAATCTTAAATATGTCTAACTACTTCGTAAAAAAAAGTATATAACTAAAGCATGTTATTAATAATCCCAAATATAAATAATCTTTTATAAAGGAATAGGAATATTAAGATTATCATGTTTGTTATGAAATTATCTTATTTTAAAATACCTGGGAATCTGAAACCCATCCCCCCTTAGGTTTCAGATTACCCAATATTACAATAATCTTAAAATTTACATAATTTAGACACAATTATCCTTTTAAATTTAATATTTAAATTTTAAAAACCTATCTTTTTGAATTTAAATATATATATCAAATCCTAACATTTTTCTCTCCCAACCTCAAACGTGAGCATCTTTTCCACCTCCATCAATTGGCCTCCTTGCCCAGAACTATCTTCTGTTCTTCTTCGCATTAATATACTACTAAAAATTTTCAGAAAAAAATAATTCTTAATATGCTCTCTCTTCTCTCTCTCTCTTTTTATTTTTTTTTAACTATGCATTGTCTTTGCTTTATAATAAACCAAACTGGGTAATTATATATATAATTAAATCATATTAAAGTCTGTATTAACTTAGTTAAGGATGATTTTGTCTTTCTATTACAAATTAAAAAAAAATTCCTATGCACAATCACAAACAATAATCTAACATTCCCCAGAATCTTATTAAAATATTTATATAAAACCAAACACAATAATCTAACATTTTAATCCCTGAAATATTAAGGGTGTTCAACCAAACCAAACCAGCTTATTTTAGGTGAAATGCAAATCAAACAAATATAAGTTGGTCAAACCATTTAAGGCATGATGGTCGCACTTGGCCTTTTTGGGCAACCATTAGACACGGAATCATTACACCGTGGCCTAAGTTGATTGGTAATATTTAATGAGTAATTTCAATTTTAATTCGTGGCATAATTACACAATTGTAAATAAAAACACACATACATGTTTAAATGTATGTTTTGTTTGAAAGATGTTTGTCCTATCAGGTTAACATTTTGCCCCTTCCATAGATTACACCAGCCCGGTACTTTTGTTGTGAGTGAGCGAACAAAAATCTCACATTAACAAGACGTGAAATGGACAATTGGTTTGAAAGAGATTCGATTACTCCTCTTATTAGATTGGCCTTTTAGACCTAGTAAAAGGACATCTAGCAAATTAGTTAATTAAGCTTTCCGTGTTGAACCAGGAAGTGTTTTTTGTGTTGTAATCTTTTGTAGTTTTGTACAAGATTACGGCAACAACCTCAGATTCCTCACAACAAGGTCAGTGTAGGATAAATTGCAATGCCTTATTTTAGTATTTATTTAAACTAATTCATATATTTTCTTGTTTGTTTTAAAGAATGAAAGGGGAGTTGTTTATTGGTGAATTATTTATTGTACAAGCCAAGGTAGGCTTTGGACTTTTAGTCGTTGGTTAGAAGGAAGACCAAAATGACTTGTGTATATATTTATGAAGTTTGCTATCTATCATGGTCTAGAGAATAATTACATAAAGAAAATGTGAGAGAGAGAGAGAGAGAGAGAGAGAGAGGAAAAAGCATGTATTCAATAACCCTTAGAAAATAAATAATCTGATTATTCCAATTCACCTAGGCCAATGACATTTGTGTCAACAATATACATGACAAAGAAATGGCTTTGCTAATGGGTTGAATGTTTGAAATCTATACATGATGCCAAACTTCCATTTTGCCCATTTTGACCGGTCATTATCGTTGAAAATGTATGATTATATAAGCAGAGTGCCCATTTTGCCTTTTTTCCTCTTCTTAAAAAAAAAAATAAAAATAAAAAAGGGTTTTCTCCGTTCTTCTACAAGTTTCCAAATTTTTGTACTTAAAAAAAGTAACACCTATAGGCACCCAATTCAATTTCTCATTGTGGTAGTGGTCAAACAAATAGGTTGTACGTGTGATGTTCATTCCAGAAGAGATAACAGAAAAAGTAAGTGCGAAGTGGTAGACTAACGACACTTTTTGGTTCAACTCCCTCCACCAAAAATTCAACCAAAACTTGATTTTAACATTTCTCTAAAACTAAATTGTTGAGCCATTTTACCAAAAAATAAACAAATAAAAATTGAAATTGGTGGAGCCCAACCAAGCATTCATTGGACACTAGTCCCTTATCATTTTCTACTGATTTTTTTTTTTTTTTTTTTTTTTTCACTTTTTGCAAAAATTTCCCATATCACTGGCGTGACTTCCCTTATTCCAAGTTGGAAGTTTCCTTTTGTCATTTGGATAATAACTTTATGAGCCAAATGGTCCAAAAGGAAGAATATATAGTTTCACCAGAATATATGTGGTAAACAAAGTTATAGTGTTTTGGGGGACTAAGAATGAAATTCCCTTTACCTATATATCTTGAAAAGGAAGAAAACCCTCTTCTTCTTGTTTTTCTTCTACTATGTGGTGCAAAGAAACAACTTATGATTGGAGATGATTGGGCAAAGCACTAAGGCTGAGAAGATGGTCCTCTCTCTCACTCTCTCTCTCTCTCTAGCTAGTTGGGATTCCCTTGTCATTGTTGTGGATTTAAGCAGCTGAATCTTTTTTTTTTTTTTTTTCCAATCCCATTTTTCCTTTTTCAATACCTTTTTCATGCCAACTGTTTCCCTACTTTTTTTCTGACCCCTAAAACTGATTTTCTTTCTGCTTCTCTGGTTTAATTTGTTTTTCTCCCACTTTTTTCCTTTTTGTCTACATATACGTTTCTGATAATGTTCTTTTTCCTCTCATTGTTCTATCACCTTCCCCACATAGCCTCACTCTCTCTCTCTCTCTCTCTCTTGAAACATACTCACAGACATGAGCATTGAGCTACACACACACACGCGCACACACACATATATTCTAGCAGCTTGTTTCATTACAAAAGTTGAAGAAATGGCCAAACCCAAATCATTGCTTCTCTTCATATCTCTTTGCATTCTGTTCTCTGCTGAGGCTGCTCCTCCACGTTCTCTGGTCACTCATCTTCCTGGTTTTGATGGCACTTTTCCTTCAAAACACTACTCAGGGTATGCTTTTTTCTTCTTCTTCTTCTTTTTTTTTTTTTTCAGTTTAAAAATTTTTTTAATGTAAACCTAAAAAATTTCTCAGGATAATTCGTTTGATGAATATCTTACCAGTAAGACACAGTTTTTACTTCTTAACCGTCAGATTTTCATTATTTTCTTTATTGACTTCATTCCGATATTGATCTGACCGTAAAAACTTGCGCAAATTGTTATTTGACTACAGCATTCATTTGAATTTTTGGTAACTGGGTTTTGCAGATACATAAACATAGATGGGAATCTTACAGCAGGGAAGAATCTGTTCTATTACTTTGTCGTTTCAGAGAGAAACCCAGCAGCTGATCCAGTCGTTTTGTGGCTAAATGGAGGACCTGGATGCTCTAGCTTCGATGGTTTTGTGTATGAACATGGTACGGATAAATTTTAACACACAAAAAACTGTTAGCATTGGTATCTGAACCACCTTTTTTTTTTTTTTTTTTTTTTTTTGGCTTAACGTTCTGAAACACTGTACTTTCATGTTGGATTGTCCACTATGCTAGAAGATGCTGTGTGCTACACTTTCTCAAGACATACTTTATGCATGTTCATTATACTAATATTTTTTAGTTTGTTATGATATTATTTCTTGTTAATTATGAGTCATACAAGTTTTTTTTAAGTAGAAAAAGGGGGCCATTCCTGTCTTCCTGCCTGATGAGTTGATAAATATCATGATATTAGGTTTTCAACAACTATAAGTCCTGGGTTTGAAGAGTAGGTAATGTATAGTCGATCCGTCAAAAACTAGATTTTTACGTGTGTCATGACTCAAATACACATAAAGATGCTAAGGGCTCGTTTAGTTCATCAGTTGGAGTTGAAATTTTTAGGTTGGATTGGTTGATTTTTCAAAAATTAGTGAAAATGTTCATTTAAATTTTATTTTGTTTATTGATTTGTCTCTGTCTTTGTTTGTTTGTTTGTTTGATTTTTTTTTTTTTTTTTTGGGTTCTAGAGATTTATAGAGCGTGAAGACGGCAGATGCTTTGTAACCATAGTTACTTTTTAAGAAAAGCGGTCGTCTTTTTTTCGGTTGTTTTATGTGCGAGTACCAGACAATTGCTGTTTTCTGTTTTGCCTTTCTTTTTCTTGTTTTGTCTATTTTCACACACACACATATACATATACATTTATAAAGGTATATTTATGATTAGAGCAAACAGTAGAAATATTATCTATTTAGAGTCATCTTGTGTGTGCCACAACATGCCACATCGTCTAATTTCTGCTTTGTTTGTCTTGTATAGGAATGTAACAAACAGAAAAAATAAAGAAAGACAGAAAGAAAGAGAGAAAATATATAAGAAATTATTGTGTGTAGCAATTATTAATGAATATTATATTAAGGAGAATAATACAGGGTTTTGAGTTTAATTTCTTCTTCAAATTATGCTTATATAGTCCCCACATGGGAAAGATTAGGTCGCTCAGGCTCATTTCTTTTTCTAGGTGGAAAGCTTATAATTATATATACTATGCGCCTTGATTTATATTAATATACTATTTCTGCTCAATTATGTTATATATATGTATATATTTTTTAAGTCATTTTCGCATTAATCAATGCAGGACCATTCATTTTTGAAGAAGGAAAGCCAAAGGGAAGCCTACCCAAGTTGCATCTTAATTCATATACTTGGACCAAGGTCAATATACATGAACATATATTATATATTATATTAAAATATATTTTTCTGCAGAATTGTCAATATCAATATATAAATCATTCTGCAATATTGGAAAGCCCTACTATAAGTCTTTTTTTTTTTTTTTTTTTAACTATGATTTTGTTTTTAACGAATGTGTGTGTGTGTGTTTTTTATTTTTCAGGTTTCGAATATCATATATTTGGATTCTCCTGTTGGTGTTGGACTTTCTTATTCCAAAGATCCAACCAAATACAGAACCGGAGACCAACAAACTGCTTCTGACACTCATACATTCCTCCTCAAGGTATGTAGTTAAAAATATATATATAAATATATATTGTTCAATAATAAATTATTAATTGATCTTTTGATTTATTAATTTATATATTTTTTCAGTGGTTTGAGCAATTCCCAGAGTTCCTTTCAAACCCATTTTATATTTCTGGAGAGTCATTTGCTGGAATTTATGTGCCCACTCTTGCTTCTGAAGTTGCTAAAGGTATGTTAATTATATCTTTCTTTTTTTTTTTTTTTTTTTCATAATCCCTTAAAAACGTTATAATCTTACTATAAATAGCGTATGATGAACTGTAGTTAAAAAATGTGGATTAATTAATATCTGATTAGCATGATTTGTGTACATTTTATCATGTAGGGATCAAAAATGGAGAAAAGCCAGTTATCAATTTAAAGGTACCTTACTACTTTAAATGGAAATATCAAAATGTCGTATGTAGACAAGTTTAGGGCTTTAGGCTAAGTAGGTAATTTAGAAATTGATAAATATAATTGGGTTGCAAATTATAAATTAATTGTGGATAGGGATACATGGTGGGAAATGCGGTCACGGACCCCAAATTTGATGGCAATAATGCTCTTGTCCCATTTGCTCATGGTATGGCCCTCATCTCAGATGATATCTATGAGGTAAGATATTTATTTTCTTTGCTATCTTTTTTTTTTTTTTTAATAAATTTTTCTCTTCGATTTGGCACATGTGACATGAGAAATTGATTTTTTTTTTATTTTTACTTTTATATATTCTTAATGAAATGAGGTTAATTTACCAATTTCAGTTTGTGAGATTTTCATTTTAATAAACTCTCTATTCCGGACTATTATTATATTGTAGGAAGCCAGATCGGCTTGTAAAGGAAACTACTACACTAACTCTCAAAAGGATGACTGCAACTCAAAGCTTCTACGAGTAAGAGAGGTATATACATGCCACCCAAAATAAAACATATATATTTTTTGTATTTTTATCGAGGAAAGTACCTGAACGACATAAATTTAAAAATCATTGCACTAATATGATACAAAAATTAACCTAGAACAATATGATATAAAATTAAACTAAAGTAAACTAAAGTTTATATTTTATTGATCAAGAGCGAAAAATTTGTATCATGTCGGTCAATGAATGAAAAAAGTGGAGAGTTAGTCGCCGTCCCTCATCCTCAAATCCGGGTGCGTCCGTTGCGAGGGCTCGTGGATACCACGAGAGCTAGGCTGTAGGGCGGTGGTGAGGGGGTTGGGTCGGTGCGTGGGCCTGCGTTGCTCGTCGTCAATGGCATGCGTCCCTCACACGCAGCTGGTTTTTCCTCCTTGTTGCTGGCCTTCTTTTTGCGATGGTCCGATTGCACGTCGATGGTTGCTCCGACATTGATGGGTGTGGCTTTGTCGGAGGTTGCAATGGTTCTCCTTTTTTCTTTTGTCTGTTTTCTGTGTTTGTTTCCAATAAGGGCGGAGGTTTCCCCTCTGGTCCCTTGTGTAGGTTTTTGTGTTGAACAGGTTTTAATTGTTGTTTGGTGGGCGGATTTTGTGTTCGTGTCACCGGTTGTAAGAGTTTTTCTCCGTGTTTGGCATAAGGGATCGCTCTAGCTTTCCCCGAGTGAGCTGATTACTTGCGTGTTGTCCCATTGGTTTGTGGACTTTACGTCCATTTAGTGGTTCCTTAGCTGTTTGGTCGCTTGCCGGTTAGTTTATTCCGGATTCTGTTCCGTAGACTTATTCTTTTATTGGTGTCTGTCTCTTATCCTTTAGTAGCTTAATAATAAATTTTCTTATTTAGTCAAAAAAAAAAAAAAAGATGCGCAATACCAGTATATAGGTCAATTTCATGGTCTGATTCAGTCTCAAACTGACAATAAATTATGATTAATTTTGGGGGTTGAATATAATATTGTATTATATACATGTACATATATAGGCTCTTGTTGGAATAAACATATACGACATACTGGAGCCATGCTACCATAGCCCAGATGCTGACAAACAAAAGTCGAAAGCAAACTCAAGCTTGCCAATAAGCTTTCAGCAGTTAGGAATGACTGAAAAGCCTCTTCCCGTCAGGAAAAGGATGTTTGGACGTGCTTGGCCGTTTGAGGCTCCTGTTAGAGACGGCCTTGTCACGTTGTGGCCTCAACTAGCTGCTTCTGGCTCTAGAATAAACATCCCTTGCTTTGTAAGTTCTATATATCTATACACACACACTTTTTTTATTTTTTATTTTTGGCTTATGCCCTAAATTATGAGGGCTCATCTCACTCTGCTGTCTTAAACTTTTACGTTTGTGATTACCGTAGCTTCTACGTTGTTAAAATCATCGACTTTGCATATTTTGACGTCAAATTAAGATTGTATATGAACGGAGGGAGTTTTGTATCGGTTGCATGCATTTTGAACACCAGAACACAAAATAGGTAAATTTGACGAAACTTAATGAAAATACAATGGCCTATGCAATCTACCAATGAATTTTATGTGACGTAATAAGTTGTCTATTCTCTAGAGAAAGATCATATTCAATGATGTGGGGTAATTTCTAGTCACATGCATGGATTAGGCATATCACTTCATATCTGACAAAACGGGTCTTAATACAGGCTGGAAGTCTCCCCCATGCCAGCCTTGGTTATTTCATTCTTTTTTCTATCCTTTCAAACCCCTTAAATGGATTTGTCTTTTTTCCCGAAAAAGTTGTGTTTTTTTTTTCTTTTTTTTCTCCTTTTTTGAGTGCTAGCCAAGATTTAATGGCTGGAATGATTGTTATAAATGTTGAAGTTCTATGTGCTGTATCACTTTGGGTTTTCTTAGTGTAATGCAACTTATGCACCACTCCTTTATTCATTCATTCATTCATTTATTTATTATTGGATGGTTCGATTTGGCCAAAATAAGGAATGGAATCTTTCATGTAGTGCCCATGCCGATCCAGCAAAATCTTTTTATGTTCTCATTTGCAATTTGCAGCCTATGATGCCAACTTTTCTTTTTACCCATTTTTAGGAGAATTCTCTGTCAAATTTCAGTAGTTTTTTTTTTCTAATATGATTATGATATGACCTGATGTGAAAAATAACATAGATTAGTAGATTATTTTTTGTTCCTTATTACATAAATGTGCTTTCTTAACTCTTTAACTCTTTTTTTTTAAACCATTTTTTTTAGTACAGTTGCTGTTTCGCCGCTTTTCAATTTGCAAACTTAAGTTTTTAATTCTTCGATCTTTATTTATTGTTTGAAATTATTATTACTTTTTGGCTAATTATAGGATGACAATGTTGCAAGTACATGGCTGAATGACAAAGCAGTTAGGGAAGCAATTCATGCTGAGCCAGTAAGAACTTTCAAAATTTATATATGCAAAAATTTTTTATTTCTTCAGGATCTAAATCTTATTCGATTTTCGCTTTTTTTTTTTTTTTTTTTTGGTTTAATAATATCAGGAAAGCGTAACGGGGAGTTGGGATCTATGCACAGGCAAAATACATTATTATCATGATACTGGAAGTATGATCCCTTACCACAGAAACCTCACAATGCAAGGGTATAGAGCCCTCGTTTTCAGGTGATTTTTTGGACACTTTATATTTTAGAATATGCAACAAAAATGTAAGCAATTTTTCGTCTTTATTACCAGGTAGTTTGCTTTAAAAAAAAAAAAAAAAACCAAAAAAAAATTTTTACCGTTTTTATTTTTTTATTTTTATAAATAATTTTGACAGCGGAGACCATGATATGTGTGTGCCATTTACTGGGAGTCAAGCATGGACAAGGTCACTTGGATATAAGATTGTAGATGAGTGGAGGCCTTGGATCTCCAATTCCCAAATTGCAGGGTAAATTATTCTCCTCCAAATCTCACCTTTTGTCTTAAACAAAGAAAATATTATTAGTTTTGCTTTTGCTCCACTTGGGTTTCTTTTCAGTTTCAAAAATTATTTTTGATGATGCTGTACCTACATATATAATAAAACTGACACATAATAGATTGTCACTTAAAAGAATGAGGCTCAATTCTTCTGTTTTTTTAAATTCACGTGATAATATGTGATGATACGTTACTGATGATGATAAAATAAAAGTGCTTTTTCTCTTTTTATGTAACTTGCTTTGTAAGATTTTCTCCTTTCACTCAATATTCCGAAAGTTGACGTGTGTGTGTGTTTTTATATGTATAAGTATATATACGTGCGACAAAATTTCTATAACTATCATCACACTACGCAATGGTGAAAGCTCTTGCCACTCACAAAAGGAATTTGTTCTACTTGTTGCAGATACTTGCAAGGTTATGACCACAACCTCACCTTTCTCACCATCAAGGTTTACTACTCAGCCTTGAATATTTTTTTGGAAATCTTTTGTAAATGAAGTATAAGCCCTTGTTTGCCTCATCATTTCATTTCAACTCAAACTGTACTTTTTTTTGTCTTTTTTTCAAAAAATTTTTGTCTTTTTCCCAAAAAGTTTTTTGTCTTTTTTGAAAATTCAAAAAAATTTACTATTACAACTAAAATATTTCAACTCAAACTAACCAACCAAACAAACCCTAAATTTTGTCACTCAAAAAAAAAAAAAATCAATTACCCTTCTAATAAATTGCAATTTTTTGTTCCACTTGTTCAATTAATTCCACTAACCAAATTTCATATTTCCATGGGTATCTTCTATCTATAGGGAGCAGGGCACACGGTTCCTGAATACAAGCCCGGGGAGGCTTTGGACTTTTATAGCCGTTGGTTGGAAGGAAAACCCATATGACACATTTGAAGAAGCTTCTTTTCTTCCTCAAAAAAAAAAAAAAAAAGATTCTTCTTTTGCCCAGTTACGTATGTTTTGTTCAGTACCATGTAATTCCCATCTTTATTTTTCCTCCATTTTAATCGTAGGAAGGAAATTAAAAGGCAACCAATCCAATAAAGAGCTTCATTTTTATTGCAAAAGGCTAATATCCAGAACTAGCAGCCTTTTTAGCTTGAGTTCAAAGTTCGTGCATTTTCTTTGGTTCTTCCAGAGGTTCCAAAAAAAAAAAAAAACATTTTTCATGACATTGTTAACCACTCGACCAGTTGACCAGACCAGGCTGCCAATGAATAATGATACTTTATTGTGAGCAAATTATGATTTATATGCATTGTCATATTTTTTAATTATATATAGGAACGTTTTTATCTCCGACGGCTATCAGATAACAAAGACAATGATAATATTTTACTTTCAATCTTGTAATTATTAATTAATTTATAAATAATTTTTTTATTTAAAATCTTGTAATATGAACTATTTAAAATTTTTAATAAAAAGGACAAGTACTGTTGTTAGAAAAGAAAAAAAATACAACTACCTATTCACTTTATATAACACGTTCCCATTCACAACCACCTCTTGGATTTTTGTTCATAATTATATCTTTTGTATCTTTATGAGATATATGAACCTCATTTATAACACGTTCCTACCTTATTTATTCATTATTTTTTTGGGTTCTTTTCAAAAGTTTTCTTTTATTAGGTGAAATCGTGAAGATCCCCTATAGATTTGTTGCTGTCCATAGTCTAAAGCCACTGCTTTTTATTTCTCAAGGAGTAGATTACAGGAAACTTTTTGCAACCATTTTTTTTTTTAAATCAAAAAAGCCACAAAAACACGTACACCTCACCTGCCTCTCTTGTCCCCGTCTGTGATAATCCATGTAGTTTCAGCATCACCAAGCAAAGAAAAATCCCCTCTCTCCCAAAAGTCAAACGTGAACTACTCATTTAAATGCAATGGACCCAAAAAAAAAAAAAAAGAAAAAAAAAAACCCATCTTCTTAATTTCTGAATAAAAAGAACTATAGGATACTGCTGGAAAATTATCCACTCGTCCCTTTCATATTTTCATATTTTCAAAGAAACATTTCAAACCACAAGGAAGAAAAATACAAAGAAACTTGAATTGGAAACACATGATAGGAAAGTTCACATCTGAAAATGGCATTCAACAATGAAGAATCTGACCACTCGCACTTTAAAACAAAATGAGGCTTCATTATCAAAAACAAGATTATTACTATTATCAACATGACAAACAACAAATATCACATAAAATTTTATGCAACAAAAAATAATTGACAAAGAAAACGAGAGAGTGAGAGAGTGACGGAGAGTTGGTTTACGAAAATTCCAATCCTACCCGCGCTAGAGAAAGAAAGGACAGTTTCCCCAGACATGCTAATAAAGCCGGGCCAACCTCTCCGGTTCAAACATTTGACGGCCCTATAAATTTTCTGTTTTCCCTTTCTATAGGAAAAATAAAATGAAAACAGACAAAGGAAAAATCGAGAACAAAATGAGTCGATTACCGGAAAGAAGGGACAAGTGATCTCCTTTCCCCTTTTTCATCATTTGCTGGACTTGTTTTCATCTTCTCCAGGCACAAACCTAGGCAGAGTCAGTAATGTATTGACGCGAGAAACTCCTTCTAGAGCAGACCAATCTTTTCCTGGCTCCGAATTTATTTCCTCTTCAGCATCCTCGTTTCCTCCTTTTGGATCCATGTCCTGGCAGGTTCGGACAGTTCCCGAGCGGTCCAGACTAGTAGGACAAGGCGGGTCTTCTTCTTTCTCAGTAGTGCACTTGACCTCGTCCACTGAAGAAAGCTGTTCCTTGGACCTAGTATTAGCAGCAACAGACATATTGTCTGTGTCTGAATCAAGGAAGAGGCAGACTACAGCGCAGTCATCTACTTTGGACGTCGGATATTTGTGTCTCCATGATCGAACTGCTTTGCCTCAACCAATGCTCGAGCTGCAGAGGATCTCACGGTGGCTGTTGCTATTATGTCTACCACTTCTTTGTTTGAGAGCACATCCCAAATCTACCACGAGAAAAATTGAAATTAAAAAAAAAAAATAAAAATTATTGGGCAAAATGCAATACAGTAAAGCAAATTGCTTAAATATTAAGTAGGCTTCATCTCGTACCCCATCTGTAGCCAAGACTACGAATTCATCTTTCTCACTGATCCGCCTATAGGATATATCAGGCACGGAGATTAGACCAAAATCCTTGAGACAGAAATCTCCAAAAGCCCGAGCCATGGCAAGGCCAGGGGAGTCGTTGTTTGGTAGCCAAACTCGAGCAACCTCAGGTTCATCCTGAAGTGCAAAAACACGTCCTCTACACTTCCGGATTCTCTCTGCTTCCTCTGTAAAGGAAAGAAAGCGACAAAAAAGCTAGGGCTCTCAGTAGAAAATTTACAGTCTAAACAGCAGGTTAAAGAGAAGTTGTTGGTAAAAACCATGCCGACAGACCGTATATAACCATAATATTCACTTTTCTATTCTTCATTAACGTCCAGGTAAATGAAAGCCATTAGACTATATACCAAGAAACCATACCAATTATTTCCGCAATTGTTCAACCATTAATTATCATTATTGTAAACAAAAAGTGCACACAAGTAAATGAAATATTCATGTTACTTAATTTGATATCTTCACAAAAGTGAAACCTATGTTAGTTCTTCTCCTAATTGTGTCGAAGAAGTCTGTAAATATGAGAGAGAGAGAGAGAGAGAGAGACCTGGAAGATTTGGTTTGAGGTCCACAGTCAACTGAATTGGAATCAGAGAGTTGTCTTTATCTCTTGTACCGAGTACAGCTCTGGAGTCTCCAACATTTCCAATAACAATGTCCCGACCCTACAACAACAGGCAAAATTGCTCATGATCAAGATGAGAATATGAAAAAAGTGAACATCAGAACCTGCTTCAATTGTTTTGTTACGCTACCTGCTTCACTAGAGTCACGGCTGTTGTCCCGCTACAGAAGCAATCGACACTCCCTTGCATTTTCAGTTCCCGATCCATGACTTTGAACGCTTTTAGAAATGATTCTCTCAGTGTCTGAAAGATGTAGGGGCGCTTTTCTGCTTCCCCAGTATCCGTGAAGGCCCTCGGTTCTCCATCAGCAGAGGCAGTATCCTCCAAGTTCATACTTCCTGCAGTATTTAGGCTGATCTCTTTGAGAACTTCACCACTGTTTATGTTCACTTCCCAGTGAGCACTCAATTTCAGAGGAAGAGAATCCCTCACTCTTTTTGCCACCATATGACCATAAGGACCATGACCATCAAAGACACCACAGAAAACTGTGTCTGTTCGGGAAACAAAATTCTGGTATGAAAAAGTTGAGAAAATTATTGATTGTAAAACCAAAGGGTAGATAGAAAAATGAGCGATTACTCACAATAGGCAAAAACATTTACTAGAGGTTGGTAACAAAGAATACGAATCTATAATCCATACAAAAAAGATGAACAGATCACTATAAGATAATCAGGATTCTGGCATGCACTAGCATACTCGGAGTAGCGTCTATTTTTATTAACCTTCGACATATAAAAACTGAGGCAAGACAACTTGTTCCTCAAAGACGAATTCACAACTGCAAACACGACATATAAAAGAAAAAGAAGAGTTCACTTTGCACCATGTAAGCCTGGTTTGCGTCAAGCATGTGGTACATTGAATAACATCCTGAGAAGTAATATGAATTTGGAGAATTACATATTACATCCTAAAACAAAGTAAACGGATCCCTTCAATACCCATAAAAGCTATAATTATGAAAAATTCAGATGAAAGTGCAGAAAAATCATAAGCAATTACCAAGACTAATACAAATCAGCAAAATATCATAAGACTAACATATTGATTCAAACACCGGTACCCGATTTCATTCAAAATACGAATTCAAAATATGAAAAGATGATTGAGAAGCTAAAAACTAACCTCCCAAACGATCATGGCATCCTGGTTGGCACCCTTCTTGCCCTGCTGAGTAAAGAGAGAAGCAGCTTCACTGGAGCCATTCAAGAACATCCTTCCAGGAATCCGGTGAAGAGGTTCTTCTCTGCGATAATCAAAGGAGGAGTTCCGAGAGCCTGGTCTCTTCTTGGAGTTCTTCCATTTCTTGACACCCAGATTGGCAGGCAAGGGTGATGAAGAGGCGTGAGGGCTCCTGCTTTCTGCAGACAAGCAGGACCCCATTCTGAGGGCCCTGATTATGCTCAGTATGCACTCCAGACCACCCAAACAACCTACACCCCTGTTCTCTATTGACGGATCCGTCACAAAAACTTCGCTGACAAATCCTTAAAAAAAAAAAAAAAAAAAAAAAAGCAGAAAAGCAATATTTTTCTTCACCACCCTTTTCTCCTTAATCCTTCAAAAGCTGCAGAGGAACTTTTGCAGACCCTTTTGCGGAAAAATCTGGGAAACCAAACACCAGGGGGTTTCGGTTTTTCCTTGAATGAATGGAAAAAAGGGATCTTTTTTTATGATCTGTTCTTTCTTTTTCTTTCTTTCTTTTTTTTTTTTTTTAATATAAAAATGGAAAGAGAGGAAAAGAGAAGAAAACTTGTATATCACTTGACTTTTTTTTAATGAGGGAAAACTACAACAGAAGCAAAAGGCGGGTTTGATAAAGAGAACAGATCTATGACGGAAAATCTAGCTGAAAAGATCACTTTTTTTTTTCTTTTTTTTGGTTGAGAACAAAAACCCACCTCAAGAATCAAATTACGTACCCCAAATTCAGAAGCAAGAGAGAGAACCAGTCAATTACAGTTACTTGTCGTTCGAACTTTCTAAGATCCCAAAGCTTTCGAATTGTGATCTCAATTCCCAAGTATCAATGAAGATAACCTCCAAAAAGCTAAACCCTTCACGGATCAATCGTGAATTGGTGGAAACAAAGTCCAGAAGAACTGAATTTTATGAAAAAGAAAAAATGGCAGAGAGAATGTGCACAGAAAACAGAGTAGCTCGTGTAAAAAGATAGACTTTTTTTTTTTTTTTCTTTTCCCCTTTCTGTGCACAATACAAGTGGTGGAAAATAGCCAGGTCCAGTAGATAGAGATGGGTTTGGAAAAATGGAGAGATTGGGTTAGAGAGAGAGAAATTGGGTTCTAACAAGAAAAGAAAAAAAAAAAAAAAGAGAAAAAATAGCATCAACCACCACCACCACCACCAACAACACCGGAAGAAGAAAATAAAAGATGCAAAAGACTGCAAAATACGCGCTCTCTCTAGATCAGAATAAATAAGGCCTGACTTTTTAGAGAGAAAAAGTACAAAAAACTATTTTTTTTAGGAGAGAGAGAGGGTATGGGAAAGAGATCGTTCATTGTTGTCGCATGGATAAGATGAGATTTTAATTTTTGGTAGGAAGGGATTTCATTAAAGACAAGGGACAAAAGAATAAATTACTTACCCAAAAGAAGAGATAAAAGGATAAATTAAAAAAACAAAGATAAGGTTGCAGTAAAGACTTTTTTACGTAGGGGTGTTTGGTGAATGAGTTTAGTTTAAGATTTTTAAGTTTCAATAATAATTTTTCAAAAAAGACAAAAAACTTTTTCAAAAAAGACAAAAAATTTCTTCAGAAAAAGACAAAAATCATGATTAAAAAAATACAACTTAGTTTAAGTTGAACTCATGTCCAAACAAACCCATAATCTATGAGTAGAGTCCTTTTTTAAATCATTTAAATATAATCAAACAGATAAAATATTATTTATGTATGATAATTGTAACGGATCTTATTTATACTAGTATAGACTAAAAAATTAAAAAATAATATATAAAATATAAATTAAAAAAACTCCCCAAGCCAACGAAACCACCCCACCCCCAGGTGAACTTCGATAGCCCCCCTAGCTGACAAGCCTTGTTGCCTCCGCCCCCCACACCAACAACCTAGGTCCCCCCCTTCCCCCACCAAAACGCCGACGAGATCTAGGTTGTTAGTGCAAGAGGAGGGTGGGGCTCGTCTCATATCGTTGGGTCGCCCCCGGGGGGGGGGGGGTTGAGTCGTCGATGCCAAGGGGTTGGGTCGTCAGCACGGTGGGGGGGGGGAACAGGGCTCATTGCTGATCGACGGAGTCACCAGGGGCAGCTTCCTCGGCATTGGCCAGGGTGGTGTCGGGGGGCTCTGTTGGCCTTGGGAGGGGATTTTTTTAAATTTATTTTGTATAAATTATTTTTTAATTTTTATACTAGTTTGAGATAAGGTGTATTATAACTATCATATATCAATAATGTTTTAGTTGTTTGATTGCATATTTACAGTTTAAATAATGAGCTTTATCAATAGGGTATATAAAAAGAGCTTTATTGCAGTTTTACCCTAAAAATATAATTGTTTGCACTTTGTTGGGGTTACTTTGGTTAAAAAGGAAATCGAATCTTTAGCATACTCTCTTATCTGATTGCTTCATTCATAATTTTATTTTTTATTTTTTGGGTAATAATTAATTGATTATATTATATTTATTTTAGAGATACTTGTCTTTTATATCATTAATTGTTAAAAAATATCATTTGAATCCATAATTTAATATAAATATTATAAGCAAGTCAACAAATTATTATTAAATTATTTATTATAAAATTATATTTGTCGGACCTATCTGAACGTGGAATAGAAAACAATTTCTTCAATCTTTTGTTCTCTTAAAATAAATAATAGAATTTTAATTTTTTAGATAAATGATTTTTTAAAATTTATTTTTAATGGTTTTATGATGATACATAACTAATATATCAATAGTCTATCACTAATAAATAAATAATTTATTTGATTAATATTAATTGCTGATTAATAATAATGTCTATCCTAGTTACCAATAGTCTATGACTAATATGTAAATAGCTTATTTGATTAATATTAATTGCTGATTGATAATCATGTCTATCTGTAATGAACATCAAATCTATTAACGATGGACTAATGAACCCTCTCTCTCTCTCTCTTGAGACCGAATGAACCATCTTTAATAAAATGCTTTTTTAATTTAAAATAACTTTGAATATTTATTAAAAATAAATTTGAAAAAAGTTCATCTTCATGTAAATTCCTCAATTTAAATTACACGGTTTTAGCTCAGCAGTGAGAGTAGAGCTTTTTTTTTTTTTTTTTTTTTGGGTCTAATTAATCATTGCATTGGTCCAGAATGGTAAATTTTTATTTTAAAAAAAAAGTAAAAAATCAGAACAAAGCTAAGAAGCTCAGAAAAACAATGAAAAAAAAAAAAAAGGATCCTCATATATTGGAGAATATAGGATAATTAATTAGAGTAAGGAGAGGATAATTAGAGAGAGAGAGAGAGAGAGAGAGAGAGAGGTAACCGTTGAGTTCCTAGTGCTGTTAAGACTTGGATGATAATGAAACTAGACATGCGAGAGAAAAACAGGAGAGAGAAGAATGAAAGAAGAATGGACTTTAAACGAATGTTATTATGCATAGTAATAACTAATATTTGGCAATTGGCAGAGAATAGAACAGACAAATTACAAAATTGATTTGATCCTGTTAAAATTTGTGGGAGATGAGTGGAGAAAAGCACATAATTTGGGGGCTTTTTTTTTTGGTTAAATTTAATTATTAACTTCTTTCCTCCAATAAAAACAAATTTCAAGGAAAAACTCCTTTCAATATCTTTCAATCACCATAAATTATTTAATAAATCAATATATCACATTATTGTATTTACGTAAAAAATCTATTTAATTAATTCTTTATGCTTAAATGATTTATAAATATCGTTTCAATTATAATCATTTAAATAAGATAAAATTTATTAAGAGAGTGTTTGGTATGTAAGTTTACTCAAATTAAATTGTATTTTTTTTAATTTTTTTTTCTGAAAATTTTTTTTATCTTTTTCAAAAAATCAATAAAAATTACTATCAAAATTTAAAAATCTTAAACTAAATTTATTTACCAAACAGCTCCGGACAGAGAAAATAATAACCGCATAAACACGATATTTGATATGCCCGTTCTAAATAATTTCTCTGTAATGACATCCTAAATTGTCGTTTTTTTTGGTTTCCCCCCACCCCTTTCTGTGGGCTAGAGCCTAGATTCCTTTCCTTCACTTTCGCATTAATTCATTACACATTTTGTCGGGTTATTTGAAAAAAATGCTTTTTCTTTTGTTTTTTCTTCCTGGGGAAAAATATATATATATATATATATATACTTCTCTTTGTTTTTTTTTTAATCCCACGTCAAACTTTCGTTAGTCCTCCCCTAAAAAACTTTGCTGACTCCCAAAGATTGAAGAATAATATTACTCTAAACAAACAACTGCAAAATATATAAATATATCATTAAAAAAATCTTTAGCAAGTTTTTTATAGACTTCTGTAGATAATTCCATCTGTTACAAGAACAAAATCATTTTAGCAACTGGATCTGTTGTAAGCAAAAGAAACATTGATAGACTTCTATTCCACTTCCAATCCTGTATGTTTCAAATCCAATTCTTGAATTATGTGTAAAACACATCGTTCATTTTATATTTTAATTAAGCTCTCCCTTCAAAAATTACATTAAAAAAGAATTTAGTTTTTTTTTTTTGTTTTTCTGGTTCAGATATTGTCTTTTTCCCAAAACACATTTAATTCTTGTCCTGTATGTGCATATTTTTTTCTTCCTTCGATAATTTTGTGAGATCCATAAATGACTTCCAGACTCATGTTCAATTGGAAGTGTACGCATTATCTTTTTGGTTTTTTCTTTTCCAGCTCTATAAAATACTTCTAGTACTTCTCAATTTTATTATCTAATTATAGAAAAAAAATATGTCCATTGCGTGAATCTAGTTTTCCTATATTAAATACACAACTTTTTTTTTTTTGAAAGTCTATATTAATTATACAACCTAAGCTGGCTACGTACGTTCAAATTAATTAATTATCTTTTTTATCGTAAAAGAGGAAAAAAAAAGCGGACAGTGTCATTCATTTTCTATAATAATATTCTACATCGAGTTCAAGTGTGTATATATATATAATATCAACAATATCTTTCTAATCATCCAAAATACAGCGCATATAGACACACATATATCTGCATATATAATATATATTTAGGATAGCACACTATTTTTATTTGGTCCTGAATTGCTCACGTCAACAATAATGGCTTTCAAATTTACCAAAAAAAAAAAAAAAGGCTTTCAAATTATATCTTCCAACATGAATCGCATGTTTCATTTAATTAATATTACGAGCAGTTGAGAATGTTAATTTATTAGGTAGTGTAATTTTTTTCCCCACTCAAAATGATGTTACTTTTAATTTTAATTAAAAACACGGACAATTTAGAAAGTTTACTTATTTAGACTCCGTTTGACATTCAATCTTAAACCAAAATTTTCATATCAGTTTTTGACTTTTTCTGAAAAAATTTTTTGTCTTTTCTGAAAAAGTTTTTTTATCTTTTCTAAAAAATCAAAAAAAATTATTATTGAAACTTAAAATTTTCAATTCAAACTCATTCATCAAACGGACCCTTAATTTTTCCGGAGGGATAAATAATGATGAATATTCACATGCATGGTACGTAGCATCCACAGCTGTAAACTTTTTATTTGGTGCATGGTGGAATTAATTCCCAACCTAATTGAATATATCAATAAATTTAAGAATTGGACCAAGTTTCTTTTAAAATAGTGATATATATATATATATGTATATATATTCCAAGCAATAAAAATGTAACAATTGTTACCAAAGTCTATTTTATTTCACACAGTCAAAGCATTGGGTACATAAACAAACAAACATTTATCAAACATATGTTTTGTACGGGGATTTAAATATTTCTAGATACAAAATTATTATTAAATTAAGTTTATAACCATTAAATATATATGTCTAACTATTATATTTAATTAAATGACGACATGTTAAATTATATTAATGATTGTCTTCATAGATCTGCAACTTTTAGTTTTTTTTTTTTTTTAATAATTCCCAATAAACGCGTCATTTGGTTAGTAAAGTTCCAAACTTAGGCTGTATATACAAATCAAGGTTTGAAACTGCGGATTGTTATTTTGTTCACGTGAAACATGCTCAAATATATCTTTTCCCTCTGTTTGCTGTCCAATCTTGAGTACTATATCAAAACAATTATTTGGGTGAATTAATTAGTTTTGACCCACCAAAAATGACTTGGTACCTTTATGAACTATTAATCGTGTAATGTAAAGCAAACTATGTCTAGAAACTAATAATCTTTTGGACCATAATTGACGAGAATTTAGCAGTATTTTCAAAGCATTGCAAAAAGCAAAGTGGGAAAAAAATTGCTTGTCATAAGAAGATGTTCATCAATGGTAGGTGCCTAACATCTAACTATGGGTCAACCCTCTTTTCTGTCTTTCTTTATATATTTCTATCACCTTTCTTCTTTCCCATATTTTCATTTCTTTCTCTCTCTCTCTCTCTCTCTCTTTTTTTTTTTCAAGTAGTGTCTTAAGTCTTCACCGACTGATGGAAGGGGACTATAACTAAGAAACTTTTAACTAATGCACCTTTTTTTTTTTGTCATGTCAAAAGTTTTCACATGTGGATTTCTTAATCATCTTTCTCAAAGAAGTTACAACCAATGGCAAAATAAATTTCTATCAAGTTTTGAGTGTGTGGCCCCCTTTTTTTTTAGTACTTTCACATTTGTGGAGTAGAAAAATCTGATGAAATTAACCCCACATTTAAGAAATATTCGCAACTGATAGAGTACTTTTTTTTTTTAATATACAAGACATGTGAAAAAAAATGTGTGTTTTGTGTGTGTGTGTTTTTTTTTTAATTTAATATTGATAGGTTATTTGAGATATATTTGTCTTTTTAAATAAAATATCACAATAACTTTTTTTCAATTGTCTGAATTTGATTGGTCGATCTGTCTATAATTAATTTATAATCTAACTGGCTTTATTATATTCATACTAATTTTAATTGTGTATTTGTGACGTCTTTTTTACCACAAGATCAACCAGTTACCCAAACAATTATTGCATCCTATCCTAGACATATATTCTCCATCATATAGGCAGTTGCAAGACATCATGTTCTAATCCCATGATCTTCGTCAAAAACCTATATCTGTATTATATATATGTTTTCATGCATAATTCCACGTATCTACAGGACAAATTATATCTACTTTGGACAACTAAAAGATAATGAACATCTTAGCTAGCTATATACACAGATTCTATAATAAAAATAAAAAAGAAAATGAGCTATACATTACCAAATTGATTTAGATTACCTATGTGAGGACACACGATATTGTCGCATCAAAAGACAGGCTCCACGTAACTCTTGTGTGAACCATATGTTTTTCACAGCATAAAGTTCAGCAGCAAAAAAAAAAAAAAAAAAGGTATAACCCATAGTTCGTATCAATTAATATATATTTTAAAAATATCGATCGAGTCTCTAACTCCCATTTATATATTGAAGAGAAATAAAAAATATTTTCAGATTTCAAATACAAGAGTATCCGTCCAAATTTCTTCTCTTCGCGAGGTTAAATTTATCTCGTAAAGTTCGAGAACAGTCCTTTGGTTCATCTATATATCCAATAACAAGCATCTCATCATAACATCTCCCTAGTCAAAGCCATGCTAATTACAAACACCAACCTACTTTGACGGGTTTCTTTTTTCTCCTTGTCCCTTCTTTTCCTTGACACAACATAGGATCCTTACTAAATTATTGTAGTACGTACATACATACATACATATATGTATATAACACCTCTGTTTTTTCTTCCCTCTCCTTTCTCTCTCTCTCTCTCCTGTCACATTTAATGCATGAACGAAACCATTTGTAATCTTGATAAATGTATTGTCGCGTCAAAAAAAAAAAAAAAACACTGTTAAATCATTTGACAGCACACATGCAAGGGAATGGTGGTTATATATATATAATTTCTTAGATAAATGAGTACAGAAGTCCAAAAACAAAGATCTACCTAAATTGCAAACAGATGTTTTTTTTTTTTTTTTTTTTGGAAAAACGTACGTACTTAATTGTTAATCAGTTGATCCATGTCGATATTAGCTCAACAGATAGAAGATATGAAATTTGAGTAAGAATTTTCAAATTCAAAATCTGGAAAACCTATGTACTTAGTTGTTAATAAGTTGATCTATATCAGAGAGTAGCTCAAAGGATAGGAGATATGAAATTTGAATAAGAATTTTCAAATTCAAAATCTGAAAATATTATTATTTATTTCAATAAAAGAAAGTCATAAGTCTCATAATGTTTTAAAAAATGTCGGTCAGTTTGATTTGAACATCAATGGAAACGTGAACATATATATATATATATATAAAGAGCTTATTTATAAAATATTTAGAAAGAACATAATTTCTTTATATACATATATATATAAAGAAATTAACGAACTTAATTCTTCATCCAAGAACCTTTCTTCATCAATCTGAAGTATCCCATCACTATTTGATTTTCCAAAAATAGATTCAATTGTGAGCACTTTTTCTTTTTCCATGTATTGAAAAAGATAAAGCACTTACTAATATTTAATGCAAATTAAAAAGACGTCTGCTTAAACAAAATTGATTTGGGAAATCTGATCTATAATCGTGCTAATTATTGGCCAAGACTAAACTTTAATTTTCTAATATCAGTGTCATATAGAAAATTAAATATTCACTTAACTCGACGTGTTGTAAGTTTTTTACTTTATCTTCACAGAATCATGCTGAGCACAAATAAATATTCATAATATAATCATTTTTCTTTTTCTCATGTCACAATTACATAGTCTGATTGGAGAATTCCGTTACAAAGGAGGACAAGTGTAAATTATAATTTAGCAGTACTTTTTTGAAGGTAAATCCAATTAAGTACTGATTTAGTCTGAATAAGATGCTTACATTTATTCTGTGGCTCAGATATAGTGTATATATATTCATGCACGTGATGACACGTAATTTGGTTACCCTTTCCCTGTTATAGTCCAAGTAATAGGAATTTAGGGTAGTACAACAACTTGTAGGGCATGTCTCATGATTCCATGTGGATCCCCATGGTCTACAGAACCTTCGAATATTAAGCTTTACCTACTCTACCCATTTTCAACATTTTCCTTTATATATGAAGAGATTCCTTTTTCTTTTCTTTTCTTTTTGACAGAAATTAAATCTATTTTAAGGTTTTATAACTAGGAGGCTGCAGGCATGTGGCTTCTACACCTACCATTGAACTGGATTTTAAAACTAGGAATCTAGGATATATATCGTAAAACAGAAACTCCAATCTCTAGTTTTGTAGTGACTCTCATGGTTAGAATTAAAAACGGATTTGTGTGCCTAGTTGTGATCTTATAATATGATTAAACTCAACAAGCAAATCAGATTATCCATTTCAAATTGTAGGAAATCTGATGCAGATCTCAAAGTTAATAGAAGTATATATTGTTTGTTTGAGTCCCATTTTTTTTTTTTAATGATAAACTAGTTGTCTAGAATTAGCGTCATAATTCTATATCATCAAGAGTAATAAAATTAACATAAGAAGATGAATAATCACAAAACATACAAATGTTTATAAAGGTTCACTTTAATTTGAGACAAAGTTATGTTTTAACTGCTGCAGTAATTTAATATATTGATGAAAAAATTTGCAAGAGAAGTCGCACATCCTTGTAACTTTCTATGTTTCTTTCTCTAACTTCTCTAACAATTATTTTTAATAACCGCCCTCCTTAATTATAAAGAAAAGCTAATTAGTTTGGCTCATGAGTTTAAACCTTAAGTTTAAACTCAAAATTTTGTCTTTTTCTGAAAAAGTTTTTTGTCTTTTCTAAAAAGTTAACAAAAATTACTATTTAAACTTAAAAATTTCAACTCAAACTCATTCACCAAACAAACCCCAAGACAATCGAAACAGTAGACTCTAGCATAAGGAAATATGCCTTCAACTGGGAATTGACAATTCTTACTCCACATATGTGTGAAATAATTAATAACCTGTGTAGAGTTTTCTGGGACTGCTCCCATCCCCGAGAAAGGGCTTCCCACAAATTATCTCTACATTGGTCATTAAGTATTAAGTAAACTTCATAACTAAACATAACTGTGTTATAGTTGGCAACAAATATTTAATTACTCGAAAAAAGAAGTTGCAACAAATAATTTCACGCATGTCCGTTTGACTCCTTGGACAAACCAGTCTAAAAGTTAGAAATAAGTGAACAATGCATAAACAAATATTCAAGACTACAAGTAACTTGTTAAAAAGAAATTGAATCGAGTACTAAAATAGGGTCTCTAGAGCTTAACATTATTAGAACATTCCAAAGCTGCAAATGCCTTCTCCAGATTAGCAAATGTCTTTTCGATCGCAGCAAATACCTTTTCTATCACAACAAATGCCTTGTCCAACTCAGCAACCTCCTTCTCTCTTAACAACTGCCTTCTCATTAACATTTTGTTGTTGCTGATATTCTATTCGTTGCTGTCTTTTTTGTTGTAGGATCTGATACGACATTTGTTGCTGCTGTGACCGCAGTTGCACAGCCTGTAATTCTCGACGTTGTTGTTGTAGGCGGTGATACGAAATTTGTTGCTGCATGAGTGACCGCTGTTGCTCCGTCTCTAATTGTCGTTGTCGTTGTTGTTGCTGTCTTTGTTGTTGTGTAGAGCTGATCCGACATTTGTTGCTGTTGTGACCGCTCTCGCACCGCCCGCAATTGTCGACTTAGTTGTTCTAGTTCCTGTCTTTGTTGTTGTTGGACCTGATCCGACCTTCGTTGCTGTTGTGATCGCTTTTGCACGGTCTGTATTTGTCGACATTGTTGTTGTTGTGGTTCCTGTCTTTGTTGTTGTAGGAGCTGATCCGACATTTGTTGCTGTTGTGACCGCTCTCGCACCGTCTTTAATTGTCGACGTCGTTGTTGGTGTTGCTGTATCTGTTGCCATAGGAGCTGATCCGACATTTGTAGCTGTTGTGACCGCTCTTGCACTGTCTGTAATTGTCGACGTTGTTGTTGTTGTTGTCGGAGCTGAACCGACAATTGTTGCTGCTGTGATCGCTCTTGCACCGTCTGTAATTGTTGACGTCGTTGTTGTAGTTGCTGTTGTAGCTGCTGTAAATGTTGGTTCGCCATCTCTAAATCTTGTAGTTGTTCTTGCATCATCTGCATCATCTGCTTTTGTAGTTGGTCTTGTTGCTGTAATTGGAGTTGTCGTTATTGTTCTTCCTCTCTGACTAGGTGTTGCCTCCAACCGAAAATCTCAGCTTGTTCCGATTCGTTATCAACAACTTCCACAGCCCTGTCGACATTTTCGGTCTCGCTTAATCGCACCATCTTAGCCAAAGCAGTCTTGCGCAATGCGAACTTTACAACAAACAGAAAATAATTAAGACGGACAATTGTAAGGATCGAACGCTGAATTTCTAATTCTTAAGGTCCTAATGATAATGATCTCTGTAATCTACTAATTCTTCGAAAATTGTTTGCACAGAAAAATTAGATTATTAGAACGATCTAAAATTCATAAACACATTAAATGTGTATATATACCCTACAATTCAAGAAATTGATTCACCGAAAAGAAATCCAGTAATACCTCCAAATATAAGTAAAACGACTAATCAACATATGAATCATTTTCTATTTTCCAAGCAATAAAGCTAATAAATTTTCATATACTTATAAATATATGTATATAAATATATATATTCTCGTCATTACGCATGATATGGTTTCCTTTTCTTTGTTTATATAGTCCAAATCAAACAAATGTATATATTGTAGTGTACAAAAACTTGTAGGATGTATCTCAAAAATTCCGTGTGCATTCGCATGGACGAAAGTAATCAAGATTGAAGGTTTACCATTCATGATATTTATGGGAAAAAAATTCTTATTGAAAACAAATTCAGGATTTATCAAACCCTAACCCTAAATATGCAAGTTTTTCCCCCAAATATTCTTTTTTTTTTTTAAGGGATTTTCCCAAATATTCCCATTTCAAGGAATTGGAGACATGAATTCTTAATCAAGCAGGTGTCAAAAAAAAAAAAAAAAAAATCTTAAACATGCAGAAATCAGCCCCCACGTACCGTCTACCTCTTGTCAATGTTGGGAGCCCCCTTTTCTTCCTCTACAAGTAGGGTTTGTCAAAGCCAAAATAGGCCTACACACACACACACACACACACACACACACACATATGTATATATATACACGTCCCTTTTTCCATAGGTAAGTGGTAAAAGACTAATTTACCCACTCAGCTTCCACTCAACGGACGCCAGCCACTAATTCATTTAATTAATGATATGAAAACAAATACTAATTTAAGTCCAAACTCACAAATTGAACAGTGAATTAAACTTAAATCTAAATCAAAATTAGAATACAACAGTATTTGATATTTCAGTATCTTTGTTTGTTTCTTTTTTTTTTGGTCAAAATAAACCAATATGCAATAGAATCTTATTTTTAATTTTTTAAAATTTCGGTCCAAGAAATTGTGGATTTATATAGTAATATAGTTGATTTTTTTTAGATTTTTTTTTTTAAATTGGGATGGGAGGATTTATTTGAGATTTTAAGTTTAACATATGAGTACTCAAAAACAAAGATTATTAGGATAAGTTCATGTAAAAAAATTAGACAAATGTTGCAATTAACAAATTTCAGATAAAGCATTTGAAATAGTATTAATTGTATATGTATTAGAGTATAAAATAGGATAACATCTCCTTACTCTCTAAAAAAAAAAGGATAACAAACCAAAATTAACATTTTTATTTTCTTTTTTGGGTCAAATAAAAGTGAATACCCAAATACGATACCCTTACCACTAAGGATAAGTAGAGTTGCCCGCGTGCAGACACATATTATATCAGATATAACAAAAGTGATTTGATCAATC